>JBBPBX010027933.1:0-15871 GCA_038048925.1 Garcialebias charrua
ACGACTGAGAATCTTCACCAGCATTTTACATATAATCTCATGTCACTTATGGAACCGGAGCAACATACTGAAGGTAGAAACAAACTGAAGGACGGATCCATCACGTTAGCATCATCACGTTAGCATCATCACGTTAGTATCCATCACGTTACCGTCCATCACGTTAGCATCATCACGTTAGCATCCATCACGTTAGCATCATCACGTTACCGTCCATCACGTTAGCATCATCACATTAGCATCCATCACGTTAGCATCATCATGTTAGCATCATCATGTTAGCATCCATCACATTAGCATCCATCATGTTAGCATCATCACATTAGCATTCATCATGTTAGCATCATCATGTTAGCATCATCATATAGCTAATGTAGGTCAGAGCATCCCTGATGCATCCTTACATTTCTATGCTGATGATACAGTTGTTTACTGCCGAGCTAAAACAGTTGCTAAGGCTTTCCAGTTACTGCAATCCGCTTTTGACATCATCCAGTCAGATTTGTTCCGTCTCAAACTTGTCCTAAATGCTGATAAAACAAAAGGGATGTTTTTTTTTCAAATAGGAAGGCGGTTCCAGCAGATCCTCCTCTGATTTTATCTTCAAATGGTGTCCCTATTGAGTTTGTTGATTCCTATAAATATCTGGGTATCCTGATCGATTCACATCTCTCTTTTAAACTCCACGTGGAAAACCTAGTGAAGAAACTGAAAGTTAAACTGGGTTTCTTTTTCAGAAACAGATCATGTCTAACACTGAATGTTAGGAAACACCTTGTATCTGTGACTTTCCTTCCCTCCATTGATTACGGTGACATTCTCTACATGAATGCTCCTACAAGCACCCTGCAGATGTTGGATGTTGTCTATCATGGTGCACTAAGATTCATAACTGGTTGTGATTATCGTACCCACCACTGCACCCAGTATTCACTGGTTAACTGGACATCATTAACTTCACACAGACTCTTCCACTGGTACATTTTCATCTTTAAATCACTTCTTGGTCTGCTGCCTTCATACATCTCCTCCTACATGTCTTTGCGTGAGTGCAGCTACAACCTGTGTATTTCTCTCTTTTGTTTTTCTCTCTTTTGTTTTTCTATTGTTCATTGTTTAAGGAAATTCTACCATTGATGTTCATCATTCTTTAGTTTTAGCAGGTCGCTTTCGTAAATGAGCCCACGAGGCTCAATAAGATTTACCTGACTAAATAAAGGTTGAATGAATGAATGTTAACATCCATCACATTAACATCCATTAGGGGTGGCATCATCATGTTAGCATCATCATGTTAGCATCCATCACATTAGCATTCATCACGTTAGCATCATCACATTAGCATTCATCACGTTAGCATCATCATGTTAGCATCATCATGTTAACATCCATCACGTTAGCATACATCATGTTAGCATCATCACCTTAGCATCCATCATGTTAACATCATCACGTTAGCATACATCATGTTAGCATCATCACCTTAGCATCCATCATGTTAACATCATCACGTTAGCATACATCATGTTAGCATCTATCACGTTAGCATCCATCATGTTAGCATCATCACATTAGCATCATCACGTTAGCATCCATCACGTTAGCATAATCACATTAGCATCATCACGTTAGCATCCATCATGGTGTCTATGAGTGCACACCTATTTCCCCAGCTCCCCGGGCGCTTTCTATGGCTGCTCACTGCACCACCTGGTGGTGGTTGGGTTAAATGCAGAGACGAATTTCGTCTTGTATGGGAAACATACACAGATGACAAAAATTGACATTTATTTATTTATTTATTTTTATCATTTTAACATCCATCATGTTAACATCCATCATGTTAGCATGTATCACATTAGCATCCATCACGTTAGCATCATCACATTAGCATCATCAAGTTAGCATCCATCATGTTAACATCATGTTAGCATCTATCACGTTAGCATCCATCACGTTAGCATCATCACATTAGCATCATCACATTAGCATCATCAAGTTAGCATCCATCATGTTAACATCCATCATGTTAGCATCTATCATGTTAGCATCCATCACGTTAGCATCATCACATTAGCATCATGACGTCCGACATAATGAGTGCTGGTCTCAGATGTTGACGTGGACTCTCAGTCATCCAAGACAGAAGTTGAAGCAACTGGACTTCTGTTCTGTCGTTCTTTAACCCGCCTGGATCAATATTATCAATGTTTGGATCGAACCATAACACCCGACGTCTCTCTGAAAAACATCCAACATGGATCCAGTTCAGGACCACACCTCAAAATGACCTGACACGTGTCACATGTGGACAGACTACCGTCCAGCCCGGCTGAGCACAGAGGCTTGAAGTCACCAAACGAGCTTCGTAGAGTCCAGTCCTGTCTTTACTTTAGAAGTCGGAGCTCAGATATGAGAACAATGTCACAGCTGACATCAGTAGGCTGATGTTAGTGGGACATGTCCACGAGACAGGTAGGACAGTGTCCTCCCTGCGATCGACTTCTTGTAACTAATGTCGGTCTGAAACGACGAGCCGTAGAAGTCCTCCGTCAGCTCTTCGGCTTTCTATCAGACACAACTGCAACGTTGAAGACTTCTGCATTTAGGATTTCAGGTTTATTAATTTAGATGTGCAGCAATCTCTGATCTTTGACCCTTGACCCTCCGACCCTTGCAGGTACAGAAAAATAAGACGTTGAGTTTTTAAGAGTTCTACAGGGAAACACAAGCCCAGTAAGGATTCCCGTCGGTGCTTCAGTGACTTGCTGCGATCTGTGAGAGAATAAGTCCGAGCAGGAAAATTATACTTCTGTAAATTATGTATAACCACGTGCACGCCCATGTGCACGCACACGAAACCAACTCGACAGACGTAAACCGAGCAGCACTGAACAAACTGCCTTTGGGTTAATGAGACAATCAATGACTTGTACTGGACTGAAAAGACCGTTCAGGCTCAAATCAAAACCCTGATCCAACTTCAAACACGACTGCTTTCTGACCTGGAAGTGCCTTGCTCAGGGGCACGCTGCGATGGAAGTTGTGAAGGGGAAGCATTCAGTTATCCTGACAGGGTCCATTTGCAACAAACAAATTAGATTCAGGCGTTTGCAGTCATTAAACTAAAGCTCAATTTAAAAAACTAACACTTGTTAGACTTCTTAGACTTACTAGGAAAACCAATGAAACTTCACAGGTCGTGTTGGAGTTGTGTGAGTGCATCAGAGCACATGGATAATAGAGATGGTAGCATGAATACATGGTAGGGGGTCTTTAACAGACAGACCATCACATAAAAGGAAATATTCCAACACTTTCAATAAAAGACAATACAATGAGAGAACAGGTGGATTCTCTGACATCAACTGACAATACAGTCGGTGCATCGAATTTTAGTTTGGAACCAAACAGTTCTCAAGTGTTTGTGTGAGTTCTCAGTTTCCACATCTTTATGAGTGTGGCCGGCTAAGCGCTTTGGGGCCCCTCATAGGGGGCTGGAAAGCGCTATATAAATAAGCTCCATTTACCATTTACTTTCTCTCAGTGTCCCTAAAATTCACAACAAGCTCCTTTGTCTTAGAAAACACTAAGATCCAGAAAAGTATCAGTCTGTGCAGAAACCAAAAAGAAGGGGTGCATGAACACAGCCCTGGGGTGTTCCTGTTTGTGACCCCCTGTCCCAGGAAGGGTACAACCTACAGACACAAGGCGTCCCTGGTGCAGTGACGTACAATCAGTTAGGATCAGAGGTGACCCGAGGTAGGGGGACGATGATTGAAGATGTTGGACAGCTGATGTCCATGAAACATGTTTGTTCTTGACCGTCCATCCATTGTCTTTACCTGCTTCTTCCTTTACGAGCCAGCAGTCACTATGTGAGAGTCAGAGGACACCCTGGACAGGTCTCCAGTCCATCACAGGGACACCTGGACAGTTCTCCAGTCCATCACAGGGACACCTGGACAGTTCTCCAGTCCATTACAGGGACACCTAGGGACAATTTTGAGTTACTGATCAGTCCAACATGCAAACTCTTCCCAGAAAGACCCCGGGCCAGGATTTGAACCGGCAGCCTTCTCGCTGAGGCGCAGCTCTACACACTGCACCACCTTGTTGGACGACACTGAGAAAAAGGTTGAACCAGTGTGAGGGTGCAGCTCTGCGTGGTCCTGATGGAGCTACTGATGGTTGAGACGTGGATCTAATGTGATCATCAGGGCTCTGACCCGGCTCACCTGCTACAATATGAGCTCATTTTTCACCTGGACCCCCACCACCACCACCACCACCACCACCTACTGGCTCTGAACGCCTATCGCTGCCCATCTGTCTTCATCTTCATTATGTCCAGAGGTGTACTTCCACAATATGCTCGTCCTCCGGCTGAATATAAATCACATTTCGGCGTCTTTCATCAGGCCCCCTCGTCTCTAAATGTCCACGGAGCGGCATCACCGGGTGGACGACTATTTTTACACGACGACTCGTCCTCCGGCTCCGTTTTCAGCTCCTCCAAATATAAACCGACCACAGGACTGACATCAGCCGGCGCCCTGCGTGCCCGGGTCATATTCTGGGGGTTTCAGGCTATAATTACGTGTGCGCGTCATCGCAGGAGAACAAACCGTCTATTATTGTGAATTGAACTGACTTTGACCCGAGCCTGAAGAGAGACCGCCGGCTCCTTCAGGGACGCAGTAAACCGATAATTACCTGCCCTCATCATCGATGTAAATCCTCCCGAGCCGTGGTGAATTCCTCTCGACCTTCCAGAATAATAAGTACCGCCTGGAACCTGGCTTCCTGTTCTGCCTGCCGCTCTTTGAAAGTCATTAACAAGCCGCGATGGTGTCAGCGGCACGTAGGTATCCTCCGCTATCAGACACTGCGATACCGCCTGCCAGAGGCCGTTACTGAAGCTGTGCTCTCGGTTTGGACCAACTGGGGGAACTGGTTGTCTCTCCCGGGAAATTTAAGGCCGGACTCCTTATCGGTTTGTGCACGGCACGTTGAAAAAGCTGCAGGATTATTAATTTAATCTAGATTACCTTCAGAGGAAATTAACATCCCCATCAAGCTTATGGGAATGAAGATGAACAGAGATCATCTTCCTGGACAAAGTTCATGAGAACCAGCGAACAGTCCAACACGACTACAACTCTTTTCATACAGAGGATTTTGAACCTTTGGTTCCTGGTGCCCACGGACCAGGAACTTTAACTTCAGCCCTGGTAAGGCCCTGACATGTTGCGTCTTGTCGACACGTGTTGGAGCCACAAACAGATCCGGGACCTCACAAATCCAGACCCTGCTGTCCCCGACTGTACGTCCATTCTAGACCGGTGGTCTTTGATCCTGGTCCTCGGGGGCCACAGTCCTGCGTATCTTACACGTCTCTGTGCTTCGACACACCGGACTCGAATGAATGAAGGATTAACGGGCCCGCTAGAGACCAGGACCGAGGACCAGGACCAGGACCAGGACCGAGGACCACAGGTTCAGACTGGGATCACCGTCAACTATTCAGGTTTTATGTACAACTTTGAAATATCCAGAGACAAAACATGCAACATACATGTAACATGTATGTGTTGAACAGAGTCGTGTCGTCACATCGACTCTACATGTTTGACGATTTGACACGTTTGGTGTCAAACTGACAAAGAAAACACAAAACAAGTGAAGCCCGGCTCCGATGATGGATTTTCTACTAATGGAGTGAATCCACGCCAGCCGAAGCCCGTGGCCAGCCGAAGCCTGTTACCAGCCGAAGCCCATTACCAGCTGAAACCCATGGTCACCCGAAGCCCAAAGCCAGCCAAAGCCCATGGCACATGGTCAGCCGAAGCCTGTTACCAGCCGAAGCCCATTACCAGCCAAAGCCCATTACCAGCCAAAGCCTGTGGCCAGCCGAAACCCATGACCAGCCGAAGCATGTGACCAACCGAAGCCCATGGCCAGCCGAAGCACATGGCCAGCCGAAGCCTGTGGTCAGCCGAAGCCCATGACCAGCCGAAGCCCGTGACCAGCCGAAGCCAGTGACCAGC
Source organism: Garcialebias charrua (assembly GCA_038048925.1). Classification (NCBI taxonomy): domain Eukaryota; kingdom Metazoa; phylum Chordata; class Actinopteri; order Cyprinodontiformes; family Rivulidae; genus Garcialebias; species Garcialebias charrua. Next base: position 6,051 of record JBBPBX010027933.1, read on the forward strand.
CAAAACACATGGCCAGCCAAAACCCATGACCAGCCGAAGCCCATGACCAGCTGAAACCCATGGCCAGCCAAAGCCCATGACCAGCCGAAGCACATGGCCAGCTGAAGCCCATGAGTAGCCGAATCCCATGACCAGCTGAAACCCATGGCCAGCCGAAGCACATGACCAGCTGAAGCCTGTGTCCAGCCGAAGTCCTTGCCTGTAATCACAACAGCCGTACGGAGTTTTAACACGTTTACATCTGTCAACAGAAGCAACAGGCAGGAAGTGAGTTCAAGTGATCGTCACGCAGTGAACCAGCGCCACCGTCCCAACGGCAGGGAAGACATAAACAATATTAATATTAAATAAATAAATAGAAATATTAATGGAGTCTTTACGAGCTGGATGGACGCCGGTGTCCTCATCCAGCCTGGATCGATGTCTTCCAGACACATTAGAGTTCATTCAGCGTCGACTTCATTTGGACACGGAGCTCCGTATCGATCCACCCCCTCTTTTTGAATTTTGAGCAAACGACTCCAGTTCAGGCCAGTTGTTCTTCTTCCAGCTCGTCCGTGAACACTCCCGGGTGACATCACGGAATGTGACAGATTTACAGAACTCTTCAGAAAGGTGACTCGCTCCGTTTACGGCCTCTTGGTTCCTGAAGGCGTCCTCCTGAAATTGAGTGCGGCTCTTCAATCCCATCAGAATCTCGAGGGCGGCGCGGTGAGGGCGGCGCGGTGAGGGCGGCGCGGTGAGGGCGACGGCTCGAAGCCGAGGGAGCTCCGTCAGCCAGAAACCAGGGAACCTGCGCCCCGCGCCTGAAAAAAGGCCTCGCCTCCATCCTGGATTTATCTCAGGCTGTGAAATCCTTTAATGATGCGTTTAAGATTCATCGAACGCGCCGTGACGAGGCGCCTCGACAATTATGCAAATGATGGAATTAGAGGAAAGAAAAAGGCCAAGTGAAGACTGCCGGCATGAAAACAGTCCCTAAATGAGCCTGATTACCACAGGTGCTTAGTAATTACTGTGATAAATAAATTCCTGATTCAGAGCATCTTCCTGATCTGGCTGCACACCAAGCTTTTATTTTGGTAGTCCTGAAGATGTGGTACTGCCCCCTGCTGGTCAGCAGCGCTCATCGCCTACTCTGCCTCCACATGATTTTATCTCTGATTTTAGTTGATATCATTGATTTTAGTTGATTTTATTACTGATTTTTGTTATTTTATCATTGATTTTACTTGATTTTATCACTTGTTTTTATTTGATCATTGATTTTAGTTGATTTTTTACTGATTTTTGTTATTTTATCATTACTTGATTTTATCACTTTTTTTATTTGATCATTGATTTTAGTTGGTTTTTTTACTGATTTTTGTTATTTTATCATTGATTTTACTTGATTTTATCCCTTGTTTTTTATCTGATCATTGATTTTAGTTGATTTTATTACTGATTTTTGTTATTTTTTCATTGATTTTACTTGATTTTATCACTTGTTTTTTATTTGATATTTGATCTTAGTTGATTTTTAACTGATTTTTGTTATTTTATCATTGATTTTACTTGATTTTATCACTTGTTTTTTATTTTATCATTGATTTTACTTGATTGTATCACTTGTTGTTTATTTGATCATTGATTTTACTTGATTTTATCACTTGTTTTTATTTTATCATTGATTTTACTTGATTTTATCACTTGTTTTTATTTGATATTTGATTTTAGTTGATTATTTAACTGATTTTTGTTATTTTATCATTGCTTTTACTTGATTTTATCACTTATTTTTATTTGATCATTGATTTTAGTTGTGTTTTTTTTACTGATTTTTGTTATTTTATCATTGATTTTACTTGATTTTATCCCTTGTTTTTGATTTGATCATTGATTTTAGTTGATTTTATTACTGATTTTTGATATTTTTTTATTGATTTTACTTGATTTTATCACTTGTTTTTATTTGATATTTGATTTTAGTTAATTTTTTTTTACTGATTTTTGTTATTTTATCATTGATTCTACTTTATTTTATCACTTGTTTTCATTTTATCATTGATTTTAGTTGTTTTTTTAACTGATTTTTGTTATTTTATCATTGATTTTACTTGATTTTATCACTTGTTTTTTATTTGATCATTGATTTTAGTTGATTTTATTACTGATTTTTGTTATTTTATCATTGATTTTACTTGATTTTATCACTTGTTTTTATTTGATCATTGATTTTAGTTGATTTTATTACTGATTTTTGTTATTTTATCATTGATTTTACTTGATTTTATCACTTGTTTTTTATTTGATAATTGATTTTACTTGATTTTTTTAACTGATTTTTGTTATTTTATCATTGATTTTACTTGATTTTATCACTTGCTTTTATTTGATCATTGATTTTAGTTGATTTTATGACTGCTTTTTGTTGTTTTATCATTTATTTTACTTGATTTTATCACTTGTTTTTTATTTGATCATTGATTTTAGTTGCACCTTGTAGCACTTTGAGATTTTTGTTAATGAAAAGTGCGTTACAAATTAAATTCATTATTATTATTATTATTATTGCAGCTCAAGGCCAGAAGAGTGATGATCCTGACATAGGCAGAAGTTTGTGGAGCATGCACGCTCGTCCTCTGACGTGCAGCAGAGAGTCTCAGGACCAGGAGGTGGTGCAGATGCTGGAGGCTCCATCCAGAGTCGTCTGGAGCTGCAGAAACGCTCCATGAACCTGAAGCTCCTCTCGCTTGGTGCCAAGGATCCAGGCCACGTCCAAGCAGCCGCCTGTGAACTGATCCACCGTTGTTAAGGACGAATCGTCCAACGAGCCGAATGGTCGTTAAGGACGAATCGTCCAACGAGCCGAACGGTCGTTAAGGACGAATCGTCCAACGAGCCGAACGGTCGTTAAGGACGAATCGTCCAACGAGCCGAACGGTCGTTAAGGACGAATCGTCCAACGAGCCGAACGGTCGTTAAGGACGAATCGTCCAACGAGCCGAACGGTCGTTAAGGACGAATCGTCCAACGAGCCGAACGGTCGTTAAGGACGAATCGTCCAACGAGCCGAACGGTCGTTAAGGACGAATCGTCCAACGAGCCGAACGGTCGTTAAGGACGAATCGTCCAACGAGCCGAACGGTCGTTAAGGACGAATCGTCCAACGAGCCGAACGGTCGTTAAGGACGAATCGTCCAACGAGCCGAACGGTCGTTAAGGACGAATCGTCCAACGAGCCGAACGGTCGTTAAGGACGAATCGTCCAACGAGCCGAACGGTCGTTAAGGACGAATCGTCCAACGAGCCGAACGGTCGTTAAGGACGAATCGTCCAACGAGCCGAACGGTCGTTAAGGACGAATCGTCCAACGAGCCGAACGGTCGTTAAGGACGAATCGTCCAACGAGCCGAACGGTCGTTAAGGACGAATCGTCCAACGAGCCGAACGGTCGTTAAGGACGAATCGTCCAACGAGCCGAACGGTCGTTAAGGACGAATCGTCCAACGAGCCGAACGGTCGTTAAGGACGAATCGTCCAACGAGCCGAACGGTCGTTAAGGACGAATCGTCCAACGAGCCGAACGGTCGTTAAGGACGAATCGTCCAACGAGCCGAACGGTCGTTAAGGACGAATCGTCCAACGAGCCGAACGGTCGTTAAGGACGAATCGTCCAACGAGCCGAACGGTCGTTAAGGACGAATCGTCCAACGAGCCGAACGGTCGTTAAGGACGAATCGTCCAACGAGCCGAACGGTCGTTAAGGACGAATCGTCCAACGAGCCGAACGGTCGTTAAGGACGAATCGTCCAACGAGCCGAACGGTCGTTAAGGACGAATCGTCCAACGAGCCGAACGGTCGTTAAGGACGAATCGTCCAACGAGCCGAACGGTCGTTAAGGACGAATCGTCCAACGAGCCGAACGGTCGTTAAGGACGAATCGTCCAACGAGCCGAACGGTCGTTAAGGACGAATCGTCCAACGAGCCGAACGGTCGTTAAGGACGAATCGTCCAACGAGCCGAACGGTCGTTAAGGACGAATCGTCCAACGAGCCGAACGGTCGTTAAGGACGAATCGTCCAACGAGCCGAACGGTCGTTAAGGACGAATCGTCCAACGAGCCGAACGGTCGTTAAGGACGAATCGTCCAACGAGCCGAACGGTCGTTAAGGACGAATCGTCCAACGAGCCGAACGGTCGTTAAGGACGAATCGTCCAACGAGCCGAACGGTCGTTAAGGACGAATCGTCCAACAAGCCGAACGGTCGTTAAGGACAAATCGTCCAACAAGCCGAACGGTCGTTAAGGACGAATCGTCCAACAAGCCGAACGGTCGTTAAGGACGAATCGTCCAATGAGCCGAACGGTCGTTAAGGACGAATTGTCCAACGAACCGAACAGTCGTTAAGGACGAATCGTTCAACGAGCCGAACGGTCGTTAAGGATGAATCGTCCAACAAGCCGAACGGTCGTTAAGGACGAATCATCCAACGAGCCGAACAGTCGTTAAGGACGAATCGTCCAACGAGCCGAACGGTCGTTAAGGACGAATTGTCCAACGAGCCGAACAGTCGTTAAGGACGAATTGTCCAACGAACCGAACAGTCGTTAAGTACGAATCGTCCAACGAGTCGAACAGTCGTTAAGTACGAATCGTCCAACGAGCCGAACGGTCATTAAGGACGAATTGTCCAACGAGCCGAACGGTCGTTAAGGACGAATCGTCCAACGAGCCGAACGGTCGTTAAGGACGAATCATCCAACGAGCCGAACAGTCGTTAAGGACGAATTGTCCAACGAGCCGAACGGTCGTTAAGGACGAATCGTCCAACGAGCCGAACGGTCGTTAAGGACGAATCGTCCAACGAGCCGAACGGTCGTTAAGGACGAATCGTCCAACGAGCCGAACGGTCGTTAAGGACGAATCGTCCAACAAGCCGAACGGTCGTTAAGGACAAATCGTCCAACAAGCCGAACGGTCGTTAAGGACGAATCGTCCAACAAGCCGAACGGTCGTTAAGGACGAATCGTCCAATGAGCCGAACGGTCGTTAAGGACGAATTGTCCAACGAACCGAACAGTCGTTAAGGACGAATCGTTCAACGAGCCGAACGGTCGTTAAGGACGAATCGTCCAACAAGCCGAACGGTCGTTAAGGACGAATCATCCAACGAGCCGAACAGTCGTTAAGGACGAATCGTCCAACGAGCCGAACGGTCGTTAAGGACGAATTGTCCAACGAGCCGAACAGTCGTTAAGGACGAATTGTCCAACGAACCGAACAGTCGTTAAGTACGAATCGTCCAACGAGTCGAACAGTCGTTAAGTACGAATCGTCCAACGAGCCGAACGGTCATTAAGGACGAATTGTCCAACGAGCCGAACGGTCGTTAAGGACGAATCGTCCAACGAGCCGAACGGTCGTTAAGGACGAATCATCCAACGAGCCGAACAGTCGTTAAGGACGAATTGTCCAACGAGCCGAACGGTCGTTAAGGACGAATCGTCCAACAAGCTGAACGGTCCGGAGCTGTAAACCTCAGAGCTCAGTCACGCTTGAGACCAGGAGGCCTCAGAGTCCTGGTCCTGGTTTCTGGGATTGTTCTGCTGACACTGACTGTAAACTTTTTACAGAGAAACACGTAAATGATTCATGAGACAAACTCTGGGGACAGCATGTCCTGCAATGTCCCCTCAGGGCACGCTGACATTTGGACAGCTTTCATGAGAACAAAATGAAATATTCATGTTTCCCTCGGATCATAAAGCAGAACTGGTCCAAGAGGACCGAGTCCTGCTGATGATACATTAAAGACCAGCAGATTGTCCCACCTCCAGATGTCCACTTGTCTCTCAGTCTAATGGTCCTCAGGAGGACGAGGGGTTTATGTGCAGCGAGACACCTGACCCCTGTTAGCATAAAAACACAGAGTGGTCATTAAAATGAGGGTGGCACGGTGGAGCAGTGGGTGAGAGTATGACTGCTTGTCTCTATGTGTCCCTGAGATGGATTGGGGACATGTCCAGGTGTCCCCCATCACTGCTGGACAGTTTTTTTTAAACAGTTAATGGCTGTGAGTTACAGAGCTAAACTGTAGTGTGGTGGTCGTTTGGAGTGATCCCTTACCTTCGCTCTGAGCACAAACTGATCCACGAATGGAGCCGACTCAGTTTTCAGCTAAATATCTCCTGAAGCTCGTCAAACTGTCACAACGTGAAGATAGAAGTACGCAGGTGACGAAAACAGAATTCAGACGAAGACCGAGGGAGCTAACGAGGTCGTTAGTAGAGGTGCTGGAGCTTTGGTATCGATCCGATATCAAATAAGTATCGTCAGTACCGATATTTATCAATACTCGTACCGATACTTTTAAACGATTAGAGTGGATGTTAAATCTGAATGATCTTTTACAAACCTTCAGTATTTTTTAAGAGGATTATATAATTAAAGTCTAGCTCAGAATCTGGACAAACTTTAAACTGACAAAACTTTAATAAGAATTATTCGATATTGATCCACACAGCAGTATCGATAGGCCTGTCACGATAACTACTTTTGCTGAGCGATTAATCGCCTCAGAATTTATTGTGATAAACAATAATATTGTTTGAAATGTGACAATAATTAGTTATTATTGTCAAATTTAAGAAGAAATGTTGGTTAATTGTTGTATGTAGTACCTTTTTTGACCACCTGATGTCAGTATAAGACTGTTTGAACTGAAGGATGGATAGTGAGGGAGCTAGCAGCGTGCCTCTAAGAAAAATGGGAGATAGGCCCCTTGATTTGACATGCGGGCTGTCTCTCTTTGGTTCTCAAAATGGCGGACGCTCGGTGTGGTTTGAGCTCTTTAGCATTTTTCACACAAAGCTTTTAAATTAAAAAAAAAATCAGTAAACAAGTTCTCAGCTTAGCTGCTTTTAACGATCCAAAAAGACGATATTGGATGGTTAAATGGATTTTAAAGAGAAAGGTCAGTGAAGATCACCGGAGTCTTTTGTCATCCAGTGTCTTCAGTAGAAAAAGAGAGACACAAAGAAACGATAAAGCCAATAAACAAAAATGAGGTTGATAATTTTCATTTATCATGCAATTAATTGATTTATTGTTTATCGCGACAGACCCAAGTATCGGTAATATCAGGACGGATCCGCCCACTACTAGTAAATACTGTATGCAAATAGAAGCAGGAGCCACCAAAATAAAACAGGAAGTTAGTTTGGATGTTATGAAGAGACTTTCATTGTTTTATCTTTGGCTCTTTTTTAAGAAAATAATTTTTTAAAATCCAGACGATGATGTTTTGTTCATAAAAAGAGTTCCGGGCGGTAAGTAAAGGACTGTTGCAATAATCCCTAACACAGTCAGGACAACGCGTCTCATTAAAACCGTTTGAGGCGCTCGGGTCAAAGAGTCTCAGTTTCTGGCCCGACCCAGAAGCTTCTCGCTGCAGCTTCAGTTATTTTAAAACCCCGCTTCGCCGTAAAGACGCCCAGAAATAGTTCCTGAATGAGCGGGAGTCGAATGTCGGCAGTCCTGCTTCACAACTACATCCCCCACAATCCTTTGGGCCCTGTCGTCAGGCCGTCAGTGTGGAGTCCTTAAACCGGTTTCATTTGAAGTTCTGAGCAAAGAAACTATGTTTGTATCTGTCCACGAGACTTGTGGCGAGTTAGACCAGAGGTCTGCAGAGTTCCTGTCAGGGTTGCCAGGCGGGACAGAAAGTACTACGCTTTGACCAGACGAGTTCTGTAAACTAACGTAAAGATTATGTTGTGTGAAGTTACGCTCGCCTTACTGAGAACAGAGTGATTCAATGTGGAGGTGCAGGACTCACTGTGGGCGTCTCACGCGTCCTCTTCAGGCTGCGGCGCCGGACCGGTCCACCTCCTGGACGCCTGCAGGTCTCTCCTCTGAGCTGGGGATCGTCTGGCAGCTCCACCTGCGGCCTGCAGCGACCGCAGGAAACCAAGCCCGAGGTCGCGCTCGCCGCCTCCTCTCCATTTCCTGATTGAGTTTCCATTGTTGGGAGAGAAACTGGACACCCCCCGCTGCGAGGGGGACATGTTGCTCCGGTCCTGCTGTCTGACAGGACCTCTGGATTTGATGAGGAGTTTCACTCGCTGCCCTGCCCTGACGTTACTCTGACCCAAACGAGCCCACGAGTGCGACAGAAAAGGTCTTCAACAACAGCATTGATCTGCAGATGTTCTGATGCAGATGTTCTGATAGGAAGGGCAGAGTTCACATCACAAACATAGTCATATGTACTGGACCTACATAACTTTCTGTCATGGTGGTACTCTGCCGGTCTTTCCTGTCACTGTGGTGTGCCACAGGGATGTGTTCTCGGTCCTCTCCTCTTTTCTCTGTATTTTGCTGCCATTTGGATCATTTGGCACCATTTTTCTGCAGATCTACAGCTTTATTTGCCCCTGAAGCCTAGAAGCAGAAACCTTCTAACTTTTCTAGGTTGCACTGCCGACTTTAAACAGCAGGTCAAACCAAACGTTTTGTTTTTAAATGAAGACAGAGTATCTTTCTGGAAATGATCTGTATCTTTGCTGCTCTGACATCTCAGATCTGACTCACAGATAAAAACTTGGGGTGAGCTCTGACAAGGATTTGGACTTTGATAAACTTTAATTTAGCTTGTGTGTTATTTCCTCTCATTACACATTCAACATAATATATTTTGAGATATTGAAATACCATTTACAAAAATAACCTTTTGTTGGCCATCTTTAAACATGGAAGCCATTTTGAGGGGCTAATGTAATTTTTCTAACAACAAGATCTCACAGAAACTCCAAAAACACTTTCCATGTTTGCATCTACATTGCTCAGCTCCACAGTTTGGGCTGTGAGACAAAAGCTTCGAGTCATGGAGCTTTTTAGAAACAAAAGTTTCATTTCACTTCTTCATCATCCAACATCAGTGACTCGGTCACAAAACTCCCAGAAAATAATCCCTGGATCTACAACTGATAACTTCTGGAGTTAGCACAGTTAAAGATGGCCGCCACAGCTAATCAACATTAGCACACAGAAAAGGCTACAACGCCCCCTGTTGTGCAACATATTCAGCTACAACTTGGTGTGGTAGTAGCTGAGACTGATCCTCAGGACTAACAGAACTGTCTGTCTGTTAGCAAAATATTTAATTTTAGTGAAACTCGAATGTAGTACTTCATCTCGTCAACACTGGACAGGTGACGTGCATTCAGGTGAGGCTGGGGGCGGGGTTAACTGCAGCTGGTCATGTGACCGGCGTTCAGGAAACGGGTTAACTCATGTTCTGTGTTTATTATATCTATGCTGCCATTCGCTTCGTGTCCCCTGTGGACAGGACATGTGTCCACGTCCTTCCTGGACACATGGAGGACAGGTCATGCTCTCAGTGTAATGAAACGCCTGACTTCCTGTTTGACTCACACTTAACCTTCTGGACCGGTTCTGTCCTGGTCCGGACCGGTTCTGAATCTGTCCCTTCAGGGTGAGGCTCCTCATGAACAACGACAGAGGAAGAGGTTCTGGTACCGCTCGGCTCCAAGCAGCAGAACCACTGGAAAGGTCCGACAAGACACAGCTCAGCCTGAAGGAACGAGCGGCGCTCATCATGAACCCGGCTCAGATCCATTATTCAGAACCAGAACTTTCTGCTGGGTCCTGTGTCCGTTCAGGCCTCTCAGCTTACAGCAGGAACACGCTCCGTCCAAAACAAACAAACAAACAAATACATTATATAATTAAAAAAAGAAGATAAACTAGTAAATAAATTATATATACTGTATATATATGTATATATATATGTATATATATATATATATGTA
>JBBPBX010027933.1:22607-36934 GCA_038048925.1 Garcialebias charrua
TGTACACACCTATGTAAGTACAGTGGAGCTGAAAGTTTGTGAACTCTTTATAATTTTTCTACATTTCTGCATCAATCTGAGCTAAAACATCATCAGATTTTCACACAAGTCCTAGACAAATTAGATAAAAATATTATACTTGGTCATTTATTTATTGAGGAAAAGGATCCAATATCACATATTTGTAAGTGGTAAAAGTTTGTGAACCTTGTGCACGTGAAGGTCAGGACTTTGTCTTAGCCGTGTTGTTAGGATTCTTATTCTTATTAGACATTTCCTTGTGTTTCTGTCACAGATGTTACAGGAGTTAATATTGTGACACTTGGCCCCATCGATCCACAATGAGAAGAGTTTATAAAGACGTGATTACTTAGAAGCCAACAGCGATGAAGTTGGCAGGGAAGGGCAGATCCAGAAGCATTAATAATGTTCAGCAAATTTAAACAGTCTAAAGTTCTGAAAATATGAATAGAGCAACTAGAGCAGGGGTCTGCAACCTGTGGCTCTGGAGCCACATGCGGCTCTTTAAAGCCATGACCAAAACTAACATAAAACTGAATTTTTGTTGTACAAACAACAACAAAAGTTCTACTTTTAGCTGTTTTCCTGTCATTTTGTTTGCAAATACTTTAACTTTTTGCTTTATTTCTATACTTAATTAAAATGACATAGGTTTACATAGTTCATAGTTGTTTTTTTATTTTAAAAAACTATTTTCCCTCTCTTTACAAGAATCTGGTCTTTTCATTTGTCTTAAATTTTAAAAAATATCAATAAAGGTAACAAAAAATAAATCATTATATATATTTTAGCTTTATCTTGTCACCCCTACAGGTTACAAACGCCTCCTACAACTAATTTAAAGTGGTCCATGGGCCACTAGTTGATAATTGTTGAATCAGGTTGTTGCGGCTCTGGACACGTTTAATTTAGTGAACGAAAGCGTAAAAATGGCTCTTTCGATCATTAAGATTGTAGACCCCTGAACTCGAGATTCTCTCATGCTTCATGTCTGGACTACACGTTTTGCACGTTAATGCACGTAGCCTCCTTCGAAAAATTGATATGTTGAGGATGTGGGCTTGTTCAACCGGTGCTGGTGTAATTTTTATTTCTGAAAGTTGGTTATCCCAATCATTTTTGATTAAAGATGTGTCAGTTGATGGATTTAATATATACCGTAGATGACGCCATCAAAGAAAGGGAGGCGGGGTTGCAATTATAACTGATCATGCCTGGATTCTCATCTGGTCTCTGATAAGACAATCCCAAATCACTTTGAAATCCTGACAATAATCATTAATTTGCATAGAGGCCAGATCTTATTTGTTGTGGGCTTTTATTGCTATCTAGGACACTCGGAGGAGCAGATGGTGGGGGGTTAAGGGCCTTGCTCAAGGGCCCAGAGTGGGACGAATGAAGGTGGGGGCAGGTGTGGGTGCTTCACCTACATCACCCACATTTTTTATGTTGTCGGCTTGAACCGGCGATCTTCCGATCACAGGCCCACAGACCTCTTTTTAACAAATATTCCTCGTAAATTTCCTGAGTTGGTTGTTTTTTGCAGATAATATGAGTGATCATTGTGTTGTTGGCGTCATCAGAGACACTAAACTGCCTCATAGCAAGCCCAGACTAATTCAAAAAAGGGAAATGTTTCAATGAACAATTCTAAATGTGGGAACAATGACAGGCAAAGGTCGAGAGCTGGCTGACATGATGCAGAGAAGGAAGGTAGATGTTTTATGTGTCCAAGAGACCAAGTGGAAGGGCAGCAAGGTTCGCAGCATTGTCTTCCACCCGGGAGCATTATCAGCCGCTGGAACATAATTAATTATGGGCGATTAAAACTTCTGCACCACTCAAGCAGCCATAGAGACAAGATTATAATTTGAGAGAGAACTTTATTTACAGAAACAAAATGATTTACTTTGTGGAGTCTTACCAGCTTCAGGGTGAGCCCAGGCCAAAACAACAGACAAAACTTAAACTGTCCAATATATTTCCTATTATCTGAAGAAATATAAAATGAACCAAAACACTAAGCTAAAGAAAACAGGAGAAAAAAGATCTCAAAACAAAGTGGCACTCCCTACAAACACAAAACCTTTTACAACAAAGTGAACTGAAGTCGATGTGCGACAGCAGGTCAGCTGTAGCTTGTTAGGAACTGCAGAATGAATGGAAGCTGACGTTACTGCTTCCACAGCTCATCTTGTGCAGCGCACATCATCAGGGAACCGATCACCGTTTAGCTCTTCGGTGTCTTCCTCCAATCACAGCAGAGTCCCTGGACACTAATTCATACACAATTAAAAGTTTCACACGCACACAAAAAGTCATACGGCAGCAGTCGTAACAAGTGGATCAGGGTTCAAACTGTTTTACCATGGTCCTGGTTCAGGTCTTGATATAGTCCCAGGTACAGGTCCTTGTATGGGTCCAGGTTCAGGTCTTGATATAGTCTCAGGTACAGGTCCTTGTATGGGTCCTGGTTCAGGTCTTGATCTAGACTGATGTGCAGGTCTTTGTATGGGTCCTGGTTCAGGTCTTGATGTAGTCCCAGGTACAGGTCCTTGTATGGGTTCTGGTTCAGGTCTTGATATAGTCCCAGGTACAGGTCTTTGTATGGGTCCTGGTTCAGGTCTTGATCTAGACTGATGTGCAGGTCTTTGTATGGGTCCTGGTTCAGGTCTTGATATAGTCCCAGGTACAGGTCTTTGTATGGGTCCTGGTTCAGGTCTTGATCCAGACTGAGGTACAGGTCTTTGTATGGGTCCTGGTTCAGGTCTTGATATAGTCTCAGGTACAGGTCTTTGTATGGGTCCTGGTTCAGGTCTTGATATAGTCTCAGGTACAGGTCCTTGTATGGGTCCTGGTTCAGGTCTTGATATAGACTGAGGTGCAGGTCTTTGTATGGGTCCTGGTTCAGGTCTTGATACAGACTGAGGTACAGGTCTTTGTATGGGTCCTGGTTCAGGTCTTGATATAGACTGAGGTACAGGTCCTTGTATGGGTCCTGGTTCAGGTCTTGATATAGTCTCAGGTACAGGTCCTTGTATGGGTCCTGGTTCAGGTCTTGATATAGACTGAGGTACAGGTCCTTGTATGGGTCCTGGTTCAGGTCTTGATATAGAATGAGGTACAGGTCCTTGTATGGGTCCTGGTTCAGGTCTTGATATAGTCTCAGGTACAGGTCCTTGTATGGGTCCTGGTTCAGGTCTTGATATAGACTCAGGTACAGGTCCTTGTATGGGTCCTGGTTCAGGTCTTGATATAGTCTCAGGTACAGGTCCTTGTATGGGTCCTGGTTCAGGTCTTGATATAGACTGAGGTACAGGTCCTTGTATGGGTCCTGGTTCAGGTCTTGATATAGTCTCAGGTACAGGTCCTTGTATGGGTCCTGGTTCAGGTCTTGATATAGAATGAGGTACAGGTCCTTGTATGGGTCCTGGTTCAGGTCTTGATATAGTCTCAGGTACAGGTCCTTGTATGGGTCCTGGTTCAGGTCTTGATATAGAATGAGGTACAGGTCCTTGTATGGGTCCTGGTTCAGGTCTTGATATAGACTGAGGTACAGGTCCTTGTATGGGTCCTGGTTCAGGTCTTGATATAGACTGAGGTACAGGTCCTTGTATGGGTCCTGGTTCAGGTCTTGATATAGTCTCAGGTACAGGTCCTTGTATGGGTCCTGGTTCAGGTCTTGATATAGTCTCAGGTACAGGTCCTTGTATGGGTCCTGGTTCAGGTCTTGATACAGAATGAGGTACAGGTCCTTGTATGGGTCCTGGTTCAGGTCTTGATATAGTCTCAGGTACAGGTCCTTGTATGGGTCCTGGTTCAGGTCTTGATATAGTCTCAGGTACAGGTCCTTGTATGGGTCCTGGTTCAGGTCTTGATATAGTCTCAGGTACAGGTCCTTGTATGGGTCCTGGTTCAGGTCTTGATATAGTCTCAGGTACAGGTCCTTGTATGGGTCCTGGTTCAGGTCTTGATATAGTCTCAGGTACAGGTCCTTGTATGGGTCCTGGTTCAGGTCTTGATATAGAATGAGGTACAGGTCCTTGTATGGGTCCTGGTTCAGGTCTTGATATAGTCTCAGGTACAGGTCCTTGTATGGGTCCTGGTTCAGGTCTTGATATAGACTGAGGTACAGGTCCTTGTATGGGTCCTGGTTCAGGTCTTGATATAGAATGAGGTACAGGTCCTTGTATGGGTCCTGGTTCAGGTCTTGATATAGACTGAGGTACAGGTCCTTGTATGGGTCCTGGTTCAGGTCTTGATATAGTCTCAGGTACAGGTCCTTGTATGGGTCCTGGTTCAGGTCTTGATATAGAATGAGGTACAGGTCCTTGTATGGGTCCTGGTTCAGGTCTTGATATAGTCTCAGGTACAGGTCCTTGTATGGGTCCTGGTTCAGGTCTTGATATAGTCTCAGGTACAGGTCCTTGTATGGGTCCTGGTTCAGGTCTTGATATAGACTGAGGTACAGGTCCTTGTATGGGTCCTGGTTCAGGTCTTGATATAGTCTCAGGTACAGGTCCTTGTATGGGTCCTGGTTCAGGTCTTGATATAGAATGAGGTACAGGTCCTTGTATGGGTCCTGGTTCAGGTCTTGATATAGTCTCAGGTACAGGTCCTTGTATGGGTCCTGGTTCAGGTCTTGATATAGAATGAGGTGCAGGTCTTTGTATGGGTCCTGGTTCAGGTCTTGATACAGACTGAGGTACAGGTCTTTGTATGGGTCCTGGTTCAGGTCTTGATATAGAATGAGGTACAGGTCCTTGTATGGGTCCTGGTTCAGGTCTTGATGTAGTCCCAGGTACAGGTCCTTGTATGGGTCTTGGTTCAGGTCTTGATATAGTCTCAGGTACAGGTCCTTGTATGGGTCCTGGTTCAGGTCTTGATATAGTCTCAGGTACAGGTCCTTGTATGGGTCCTGGTTCAGGTCTTGATGTAGTCCCAGGTACAGGTCCTTGTATGGGTCCTGGTTCAGGTCTTGATATAGTCTCAGGTACAGGTCCTTGTATGGGTCCTGGTTCAGGTCTTGATATAGTCTCAGGTACAGGTCCTTGTATGGGTCCTGGTTCAGGTCTTGATATAGTCTCAGATGCAGGTCCTTGTATGGGTCCTGGTTCAGGTCTTGATGTAGTCCCAGGTACAGGTCCTTGTATGGGTCCTGGTTCAGGTCTTGATATAGTCTCAGGTGCAGGTCCTTGTATGGGTCCTGGTTCAGGTCTTGATATAGTCTCAGGTACAGGTCCTTGTATGGGTCCTGGTTCAGGTCTTGATATAGTCTCAGGTACAGGTCCTTGTATGGGTCCTGGTTCAGGTCTTGATGTAGTCCCAGGTACAGGTCCTTGTATGGGTCTTGGTTCAGGTCTTGATATAGTCTCAGGTACAGGTCCTTGTATGGGTCCTGGTTCAGGTCTTGATATAGTCTCAGATGCAGGTCCTTGTATGGGTCCTGGTTCAGGTCTTGATGTAGTCCCAGGTACAGGTCCTTGTATGGGTCTTGGTTCAGGTCTTGATATAGTCTCAGATGCAGGTCCTTGTATGGGTCCTGGTTCAGGTCTTGATGTAGTCCCAGGTACAGGTCCTTGTATGGGTCCTGGTTCAGGTCTTGATATAGTCTCAGATGCAGGTCCTTGTATGGGTCCTGGTTCAGGTCTTGATATAGTCTCAGATGCAGGTCCTTGTATGGGTCCTGGTTCAGGTCTTGATGTAGACTGAGGTACAGGTCCTTGTATGGGTCCTGGTTCAGGTCTTGATCTAGACTGATGTGCAGGTCTTTGTATGGGTCCTGGTTCAGGTCTTGATATAGTCTCAGATGCAGGTCCTTGTATGGGTCCTGGTTCAGGTCTTGATATAGTCTCAGGTACAGGTCCTTGTATGGGTACTGGTTCAGGTCTTGATGTAGTCCCAGGTACAGGTCCTTGTATGGGTCTTGGTTCAGGTCTTGATCTAGACTGATGTGCAGGTCTTTGTATGGGTCCTGGTTCAGGTCTTGATATAGTCTCAGGTGCAGGTCTTTGTATGGGTCCTGGTTCAGGTCTTGATACAGACTGATGTGCAGGTCCTTGTATGGGTCCTGGTTCAGGTCTTGATCTAGACTGATGTGCAGGTCTTTGTATGGGTCCTGGTTCAGGTCTTGATATAGTCTCAGGTGCAGGTCCTTGTATGGGTCCTGGTTCAGGTCTTGATACAGAATGAGGTACAGGTCCTTGTATGGGTCCTGGTTCAGGTCTTGATATAGTCCCAGGTACAGGTCCTTGTATGGGTCCTGGTTCAGGTCTTGATCTAGACTGATGTGCAGGTCTTTGTATGGGTCCTGGTTCAGGTCTTGATATAGTCTCAGGTACAGGTCCTTGTATGGGTCCTGGTTCAGGTCTTGATATAGTCTCAGGTACAGGTCCTTGTATGGGTTCTGGTTCAGGTCTTGATATAGTCTCAGGTACAGGTCCTGGTTCAGGTCTTGATCCAGACTGAGGTACAGGTCTTTGTATGGGTCCTGGTTCAGGTCTTGATGTAGTCCCAGGTACAGGTCTTTGTATGTGTCCTGGTTCAGGTCTTGATATAGTCTCAGGTACAGGTCCTGGTTCAGGTCTTGATGTAGTCCCAGGTACAGGTCCTGGTTCAGGTCTTGATGTAGTCCCAGGTACAGGTCTTTGTATGTGTCCTGGTTCAGGTCTTGATATAGTCTCAGGTACAGGTCCTGGTTCAGGTCTTGATGTAGTCCCAGGTACAGGTCTTTGTATGTGTCCTGGTTCAGGTCTTGATATAGTCTCAGGTACAGGTCCTGGTTCAGGTCTTGATGTAGTCCCAGGTACAGGTCTTTGTATGTGTCCTGGTTCAGGTCTTGATCCAGACTGAGGTACAGGTCTTTGTAGGGGTTTAGTTTCAGATAAAGTTCCATATTCAGGCTTTAATAAAGGTTCATGGTCCAGTGTTGGTTCTGATCTGGTCACAATTTCTGGTTCAGGTGAATCTGGTCTCTCAGGTTTGCTAGAAAAGGGCAACAGAAACCGATTAAAAACTTTATCAAAGAACCTGATGCATGCTCAATAATCCAGGTAGAAAAATCTAAAAAAGCTAAGTCTGGTCCTCTGGACATTCAAAAAACAAAAAAACACTCATCTCCAGGCCAGCGGTCACTCTTTCAGGGATGAAGATGTTCACATCCTTGATAGAGAGGAACGATGGTTTGAGAGAGGAGTAAAGGAGGCCATCTTTGTGAAAAGAAACCGCCCATCATTAAACAGGGGTGGAGGCCTCCGAGTTCAACTGTCCCCCTCCTACAATGCTGTGATTGCTGGTATCACTCAGCCCTCTGTGAATAGCAAACAACCATCAGGGTGCTAACGATCCATTGTTAGGCTGATGGTCCTCCTTGATCATGTGAGCAGCTGGTTTCAGGCTGTCATCAGCCAACTGGTTGTGTAACACTGTGAGAGGGTGCTATTTATAAGACTGAGCTGAACCCAGCACCTCAGACTGAGGAAGTCTTTCGGACGAAAGACGAAACGTTTCTACAATTTTTTGCTTTGTTTTGTTTTTTTTGTTTTTTGAATGTCCAGAGGACCAGACTTAGCTTTTTTAGATTTATCAAAGAACATTTTGTCTAAATATGAAAGTCTTCTGTAAAACGTGGCTTTGTTCTAAAGGATCTCGGGGGACATCTGGAGATGTAGCAGACAGTCAACCACAAAGAAGACATCCATTGAGTTTATCAGAATGTTCAGGGATCTAAGTTAAATGAAGAGGATCTAAAACAAAACACAAAGTACCAGAGACAGCAACACCAAGGCAGACATGTTGAGACGAGGTCACAGGACGACGTTTGAGAGGAAATATTATCTGCGCTGTAACGGAACATAAAAAGAACATTTTAGTTACAGCCGAGCTGAAGTCTGGAACAGAGAAGGCCTGAGGGCGATATCACCGCCTTACCTCGGAGCTTCGGCTCGTTGCCTTGTTGCTCCGAGCAAAGCAGCTTTCTCTCCTCCGTCTTCACTCCGATCCATGGCGCTGAACTCTCTTCCACGGCAGTTCACTTCGTCTGCAGCGGAAACACCGAGGCTTCTTTAGGACGACGGGTCGCAGAACTGGGAGGAGGATCTGAGAGTCTGGATGAAGATCAGAACTGTCACACAAGAAACAGCAATGGAGGACGGAGATGAGTTCAACCGTCAAAGACATCACGGTGTCATCAGCGTAGAGGGGACATTGATGTTACGTCATTCTAGAAGCTAAGGACAGTTGATCATTGTCTTGCTATAGACGGGACAAATTACGCTTTATCTTACCTGCCTGGTTACCACCTGCTGCCAAAGACAGAGGGGCAATCATGTTTTTGCTCGTGTCTGTCTCACCAGTAAAATATCTTCTGAACTACTGAATGGGTAACTCAAAGAAATATTTTAATGAAAATGGAAAACTAAACTATGTTTTCAGTCAACCCAGATCAAGATGGCCACCACAACAACGGCTACAACTTTTACAGACACTGAGCTTAAAGTCAGCATGGCAGTGGCTGGGAGTGATCACCACCATTTAATCTGAAGGCTACACATTGTACATCTTTGCTACAAACTTAGAATCAACATCAAAGTTCATGCTCAACCATCCAGGTACAAAACCAAATAATGGTCAGTCAGATCATCTGGACAGTTTCTTTTTTGGAAAGACGTTTCGCCCTCTGTCTGGAGGGCTTTGTCAGTCTGAGGAGTCCCAAGAAAACTGTTTTCCCCACTAAGCAGTACACTCCTTTAGTGGACCAACCAGTTTGCTGGAGATAAGATGGTTCGGGGCTGTCCTGTCCCCTGTTGACTCCTCCCAGACAGGCAGTCACAGCCAAAGTGGTTCAAGACATCAAAGTTCATCAAAAGAAACTGTTCAGATGACCTGACTTACCATTTTTGGATTTTGTACCTGGATGGTTGAGCATGAACTTTGATGTCTTGAACCACTTTGGCTGTGGCAGCCTGTCTGGGAGGCGTCGACGGGGGATAGGACAGTCTTTCCACAAAAAAAGAAACTGTCCAGATGACCTGATTGACCATTACTGGGCTTTAGAATCAATGCATCTGTTAGCAAAATATCTCATAAGCACTCAACAGATAGTGAAACTCAAAGTAATTAATGGATGTGCCAATTCAAGATGGTGGCCACAGCTAATGGCCTCAGCCAACACAAAAATGGCTGTACGACAGGTGCTGAGCTGAAATCTGGTGTGGTAGTAGCTGAGAGTCACATTTTGTGAGATTTTTTACTCCTCTGGCTCTCGCTCAAGGTGGACGCTCCTGCCCTCCCTCCCCTGTACTCCTCTTCCTCCTGCTCTGCTCTCTGTGTGTTTAGAGCTCCTGGTACACATCTCCCGAACGAAAAATATGATTATGGATCTGGTGAGCTGGACTTTCAACGCAATCGACAAAACGACCGGGTCCTGGAGAGCCCTCATGTCCGGCTAAGAGTCACGTTGCGGGGTATGTCAGAGATCTGTGGGGAGTTTGGCAGCTGATGTGCCTCTCAGTTCTGTCTCAGGAGGACGCTGAAGAAGTTTGTATATTTTGATTTATGAAAGCAGGGCTTCTGCTCTTTGGCATCGGCGGGGCTCTCTGTTTTATCAACTTTTAAAGGGGACCACATATTGGTTTTTTAAATTTTTATGGTATGTCTGTGTGCTATCCAGACCCCGTTCATTCAATTTAATACAAAAAATAATTCTTAGATAATAAATTATACCCTTTTTAATTCTGCCATTTCTAACTTCCGTTCTAAACGAGCTGTTTATGATAATGAGCTCTGAAGTCCACGCCCGTCAAAACTCTGTCTCCGCCCTCTGTAACTGCCAGTATCTCAAATCTGTTGTTGTTTTAAAATTAGCCTTTTTTTATTACTCGTTTTACTTACTGTTAGTGCTAGCTTAAAAGATAACTTACTGAAAGCTGTTTGTGTGCGCCGCCATTAGCTGCTCCTATTATCATGCCCTCCCGAATCCGAGCTCTTCCTCCTCCTTCGGTAACAAACAGCCCGCGTAGCTCCTGCTAGTTGCATGCGGCGCTTTGGTCCACGGTTGCACATCCAATCCAGACAAACGCAAACTTCACAGAGTGTTTCCAGTTAATTTATCCGTATGAGGCAACCTAACCTCTGACCGGACCGGACCCACACTGTCCTCAAAAGCCAGCAGCTAACTGCAGCCCGATCTCTCCGAAAGAAAAAAAAAAAAAAGATGCCGTGGCCGGGACGCGAACCCCGGTCATTTGGGTGCGACACCAGTGTATTAACTCACTGACCTACAGGTTCAGTTGAACAACAGCAGTCCTTCATCGTATAAGAAATACATACAACCACCTACTTTTAGAACGCTGGAGTTTTGATTAGATTTTGATGAAGTGAAAGGTATTATTAAAATAAATAAGTTGCTAATCTGAAAATATATCGATCAGTGGTGCTTGATGGTACAGACTGTCGCCCCGCGAGAGAGTGTTGTGTGTGCACAGTTTTCTGCCGGCTGCGCGTTGGGAGCGATCGCTATTACACAAAAAATTGAACTAAAACGTAAAAATAACAATTATAAAGTATTATTATGTCGATGTATATATCTAGTCTCACCCCGATTTCACCGAAACAAAAGGCTTTAAAAAAAAGGGGGGAAAAAAAAGATGCCGTTGACAGGATGCGAACTCCGCTCTCCTGCGTGGCGTTCAAGTGTCGTAACCGCTCAACCAAACTGACAGTTGTGCAAAAGCAGTCCTTCATCATATAAGAAACAAGTCCAAACCGCGAGAGTGTGTGTGCACAGTTTCAACGAGACAGAGTTCATTCAAACAAGGTAATAAAACATTATGGTTTTACTCAAGATGTGCTGCTGGCTGGAGCAGGGCTGAGCCCATAGCCCCCCCGGGGGCTAAATAAATGAATAAATAAATAAATGACCGCCAGGTCAGCTCCAAAACTGCTCGGCAACGGTGACGTTTTTTATACTGAAGTGGGTTGAGCCGCACCAGGGGTTGCTAGTTGAGGGGCTGGACTCAGGTTTGGTGTGGGTTGTGGCTACGGTTTGTGACGTCACAAACCGCAGGAAGTGCAATCGGAGTGTTTCTATCAAAGATAAATAAATATACTTAGAGTAAATAAACCACTGGGTGCATTTTTTTAGCACTAGGACTGTTTTTTTATGAAGTACATACCCAAAGTTCAGTAAAAAAAACATTAAAAAGTGAATTTTGTATGTGTGGTCCCCTTTAACATCAGCAGCAGTTTTGGCCATGACAAAGCTTCCGAGTCAGTGCGAAGGTTTGGTTTGTGATATGAGTGCTCAAAATCAGCTGCTTTATGAGCTAAATTGTAAGATGGAGGTGATTTGTGAGAATCGCAGGCCACCTGCGGCTCCTAGGACCTTGAATAAGGCTCATAACATGGATCAATCGAGTAAAGTACCATAAATCTGTTCATTTTGGACCAGAAAGTTCCAGCAGGACTCAACGCTGACAAGAAAAAACTGTCTGCCTGAAGAAAAATCAACAATTGTGGCTTATCTGAATCTGACTCCCCTGTTCGGCCTCGGATACGAGCCGACTATCAAATGTCTCCTGGGACATGGGAAACTAGGGACAAAGCTTTGTCTATTGCAACACCTGCCTACCCACCCTCGATAACTTTTGTGCCGGTTTATCAGAACTGCCAACTGAAATAACCAGGGGCGGCCAGCCAATAGGGGGCGCTAGGGTGCCGCCCCACTGGAACTTCTGGACCATTTTACATTGAAGACTAATTTTTTTTAAATAAAAATGAAATAATAAAATGAAAATATTTTGAAATATATGCATCTATGTTTTTAGTTGTGTAGGATAAATATTTTATGAGTAATGATGAGTTATATTGTTTGTTTCAAAAAACGTTTTCTGATTGGTGACGTATTTCCTGTTTTGGGGGCGCTCTGATCTTATCCATTGACTCTCGTTATAAATGGCGCATGCGCAGTTATTCCACGACGTTACAAAACAATGGGAAGATGCTGGGCGCAGTTTTCAACGCCCTGGACACGTCCAACGTGAGCTCTACCTACCATCATGTGCTTCCTGTTTTTTTTTTTTTTTTGTTCTGGGAAATGAGCCGTGCAGTGACTCAAGCAGGCTGGCTGCAGGTAGGAACTGGTGAGTTTGTTTTTTTCTTTGTTTGTTTGTGGAGTTAGGTTGCCAGCAGGTTATTGTACAGTATTGGACTCTGATTTTAATTTGCTTATAAAAAATGATCAAACATTAATAATTTTATATACTAAATGTCACTGGTGGTGTTTTACTATTTCTTAACACTGTATTGATCTGGAGAATGAAAACAAAGCCTCTTGCAAGTAGAAATGCAGAAATGTTTTAATCTCACTTATTTTCCTTTCTATAATTTCTATAATTTATTTATATATTTTTTTGTTTGTTCTTTGTTGTTTTAGTGAGTCAAATTGGTTCTTCTCATCCTGAGCATTTAATTTTTCTGTTGACCTTGTATTAATCTACATTTGATTTAAAAAAGAAACTGTTTGAACTTGGGAAATATTTTTTCATTTTGGAGAAATAGCCCCCCCTGGTGGACATTTCACAGCCCGCCACTGGCCACTATCCATCCTCATGGCTCTTCCCCTTGTCTATTTAAAAGTATTCTGATAAAGAATAAGAGGCCGCGCTCGTGTGGCAGCGGCTACGTGCACTCCGTCCATCGTTCAGACGACTGTTTGAACACAATCTCACTGTATCCCGGTGCAATGATAACAGATCTGATCTCACATGAGACTAAAGACATTTACAAGGTTTGATCAAATTGTTCAAAACTTAATCCCATTAAAAAGTGAATTTTGAATATGTGGTCCCCTTTAAAATAATATTTTTGTTTCACTTTCCGACCTGAAAGGCTGCGGGCGACATGCAGCGAGCGCTCTGCCTTTATTTCAGCGTCCCTTTTCTTAATAGGCCGACTTGCTTTGGACTACATGACCTCCATCAGCAGTGCAGCGGAGCGCACGTGTACGGTGGCCCCAAGGCAGTGCTTTAAGTGGAAAAAAATAAGTGCCGGTACCCTACCTAATGTCATAATAATATGCATACCTGCAAACTCAGAAGGGATGAAAAAGGTGACAAACGTTGCGCCAAACCCCCCCCGAAAGATTTTGTAATTTTTTAACATGCTTCAGGTAAAAGTCATTTACTAACCTGATTTAATGAGAACATAAATAGGAAAGATTGTGTCAACCAAAAAATTAACAACCAACAACAGCAGCAAGTCAAATACAGCAGAACATTTAGCTAACAATGCGCTGCTCCGAGTCAACAGATGCATTTAAAAACTTAAGACTTATCTCTTCAGACAGGCTTTTGGTTAATTTTGTACATTGATTTTAGAGTTTGTTATGTTTTACCTTTTTGTATAGTACTTCTGTGATTTTATGATTTTATTTTTCCTTTTGTAAAGCACTATGTGACTCTCATGTCTGTGAAATGTGCTATATAAATAAAACTTACTTACTTACAGTAAAAACTCATTTCTTAAATATGCTGGTGAAGATGTTTTGCCAGAAATTTTGAATAAAGTAGATGCCATTTCCTGCATTCTTGTGTATTTTAACAAGTTGTTAGACATCTATGTTTACCTACATGTAAACATGATTCACTAACTATTTTAGAGACATCTAACAAAATAAAGTCAGGTCCTGTGGACAGATTAAAAAATTGTTGAAATTATTATTGATCATGAATCAGGATATTTTAGAGACACCTCATTCAACTAGTTCATATAGACATCATCCTGTTTTTAAATTCACTCCTGTGGCTAAGATAATTAAATTAATGTGACACTTTATCACAGTGGCTTTAGGGGTGCAATTGACTGTTATTTTGTTAATTTTTATTTAGTTTTATTTGTAACACAACATGCCATTTTACTAAACAATGGTTACACTGCATGTATAAAAATATTAACTTTACCCACACGTTGGAGGAGTTACTTCCGCTTCCCTCGCGCTCTGTCGCGCTGCAGAGTTTGTTTTTGTTTTTTTTACAGAGTTCGCTGTCGTCTCCTCCCCCTGTCTATCCTGAGGTTGTGATTGGCCAAATGACGCGCTCCACCAAAGATGTTTTATTGTCGTGAAGATGCATTACTCTTTCTTGAAATCCAGTCGGGGGAAATGATGCATTCTAATCTGCCACGGGTCTTTCAAGTGGAGAAGACGAAAATAAGTTCCGGAACGCACCTTACGCTTAAAAAAAGTCCCGGTACTCTCAGGGTTAAATTTTAGAAGTGGCGGAACTGGGTACCGGTGAGTTCCGGCCCAC
>JBBPBX010027934.1:9037-29080 GCA_038048925.1 Garcialebias charrua
CAGACATACCATAACATTTTTAAAAACCTATCTGTGGTCTTTAAAATCCTTTCTTTGCTAATAGATGGTGTTAGGAAAGTACTAAATCCAGGTGTGAACAACGAAAGTTACATACTGTATGTAACTTCTGTTGTATGAATCGCGGATGACCGCCAGAAGACAGTGCTGAAAGCACTGAATGTTTCCTTTGCGCATGCACTGTTCGAGTAATAATATCAAAAATGTCACACGTGTGTGACACGGATGACCAATCAAATGCTATAGCCTGGCATCATCCGCGGCTCTGCTCCTACAGAATCTTCTCCCGGAAAGCAAGAATTAGGAGTGACAGAGAAGCTCTGGCAGTCATCTGGGGTTCATAGAACCGTAGTTACATATGTAACTTTTGTTCTGTTTCACCCCTCCTGACCGCCAGAGGGCAGTGCTGAAAGCACTGAATGGTGAATACCAACAATGTCACGAGGAATCCTGAGTACAGTGGACCCTTGCAGAAGTCCCTGGCCCAGGGGATGAGGGGTGGCCACGTTAACTAGTGAACGTGCTTGGGGAAGTCCATGATGCGGCAGTACATGTTGCTTCCATCTGAACCCTCTTAGGGCAGCCCAGGCAGCGGACACGCTCCTGGCAGAATGTTCCTTCACGCTGACTGGCAGTGGGTTGTGCCTTACGGCGTAGACGTGACAAATTACATCTACAATCCAGTGGGAGAGGCACCGTTTGGAAAGAGGATATAGCCTAACCTAGGGCCTCCTTAAGACACAGTCAGTTGGTCTGAGCATCGTATAATGGCAGTAGCTGCAACGTATGCCTCCAGTGCTCTCACTGGGACAATAATCCAGACCCCTCTCCAGGTGTAGGCTGAAAATGTACCATCCTCAATGGTTGGTTACAGTTGGAGTGAGATAGCACCTTGGTACAAATGTATTGTATGGCAACATGCTAACATCTGAGCCCTCAGGGTCCCACTTGAGCCATGAGGAGCTGAGAGAGAGACTGTAGCTCGCCGACCCTCTCGCTGAGACCCATCCATCCATCTATCTTCTTCCGCTTATCCGGGGTCGGGTCGCGGGGGTAGCAGCCTAAGTAGGGAGGCCCAGACTTCCCTCTCCCCAGCCACTTGGAGCAGCTCCTCCGGGGGAATCCCAAGGCGTTCCCAGGCCAGCCGAGAAACATAGTCCCTCCAGCGCGTCCTGGGTCTTCCTCTGGGTCTCCTCCCGGTGGGACATGCCCGGAACACCTCACCAGGGAGGCGTCCAGGAGGCATCCTAACCAGATGCCCGAGCCACCTCAACTGGCTCCTCTCGATGTGGAGAAGCAGCGGCTCTACTCCGAGTCCCTCCCGGATGACTGAGCTTCTCACCCTATCTCTAAGGGAGATAGGGTGCAGGAGATATAGCCATAGCCAACAAAACCCATTTTACGTGAAAAAAACCCCCACTTGAGGTCCGTTTGCGTTACAGGTTCGAACGGAGGGCGGCACAGAGCTTCGGGAACCAAGGGCATCTGCCAACCTGGTTCTTGTGTAGTTGTCGGCAGATGTAACCTATAGGCACCACGCAAAGGAGAGACTAGATCATGGCTCCCAACCACACGGCCGTTGATGCCAGAGTGATCAGATGATATTGCCGCTACATAAACAGTAAGCATCAAAGGAGAGCGACCCTTAGCAAGGAGAGACTGGAGAAACTCCGGATGTTGGGTACTGTACATGAGACTGGGTCCTCAAGGCCCCGGTATAGCTCTGCATATGGCCTGTAAGCCGCTCTACGCGCGTGTTCTGTACGTACACATTCACAAGCACAGCTCTGCTTTCGTTCTCGCGTTTTCGCTCCAAATTCTTGTCGTAATTTGAGCAGCTGCGCGCAGAGCGTTTACCTACGGGTCAAACTGAGGTCGCTGATTGGTCATTTGCTGACACGCCTACTGAATTGATTGACAGGTCGGGTGGGGGAAAAAAGGCACGAGCTAGCTCTGGCTGCAGCCGCTGCGGTGTTCTAAACTTTATATGTTAATAAAAAGTTCTAAAAAATAAAAATAAAAACAGGGAGCGCTGGTCCTACAGCCCACCAGGAAATCTGTAGAACCTTGCGCAGCCACGTAGGACCCGAGTTTAATTCGCTCGTGACAAATTCATTCATTTCTCATCATTTCAGTCATGGAGTCAACGGAGGAGGAAGCGATCACTTGACTTTTGGCAAAAAACAAAAGAAAAGTCCAGATCAGGGATGAAGAAGGGGAATTTAATACATTTGTGTCACATACAAAACAGTCCGGCGCCGGGCAGTTTATTGTGAGACAACGTGCCTCGCGTACGTGGTTGTAAAATTTGAGTTTTGCGCGTTCGTGCCCTGCGGGGCTACGCTTGTGCCTCTGCATACGTACGGCGTACAGCGGCGTACTACCTTACGCAGAGCTATGCCGGGGCCTTCACTGTGATCAGACACCAGTGGGAAAAACAGACGCCATCTGTTTCTATCCTGCTGATGAGGGTGCCCTGGCACCCAGGATGGTGCATCTGACAGGGCTCGAAATTCCAGTCAATTGCTGTCTTGGCCTTGCAGTGACCACGGCTGAAGACATTGAGGATTGGGGTGCCACGTCAGTCCCCTCAACCAAATTAGAGAAAGGGGCGGAAAGGCATATAAGGGGCCCCTTGGCCAAGGATGGGCCAATGCGTCCTGGCCCAGTGCATCCGATGCCCCGGTAGTGGAGCATCCTAGGGGACACTGAGTCGACCCTCTGTCGCAACAAGGTCTACTTCTGCCTGACCAAGATGGTCCCAGATCATCAGCACTATGTCGCTGTGGCGGGACCACTCTCCCAGAGCAGACCCCTGGCAAGAGAAGTAGTCTTGCAATCTGACTGTGTCGCCTTGGTAAGTATGTCGCCGTAGGGTGGACAGGCGAGGAGAGGCCCATTCCAAGAGCTCTCTGGATACTTTCAGAAGCTATGCTGACCTGGTGTCTGCTGGTGGTTGAGGTGATAGAAAATAGAGGTGTTACCCATCTTAATGAGAGCACACACCCCTCCAGGTGGGGTAGGAAGTACCTGAGTGACAATGCGTTGCACGCAGCTCCAGCACATTTATGGTTGGAGCGATCCATTGACCCCAACGGCCATGAATCGCTCTGTGTTGTCACACTGTGTCCAGTCCCTTGGAGCTGGCATTTGTCATGCCCACTTCCCTACGGCACACTACCATTCCCATTGAACACCCCTGGATGGATAATCTTCGTCCCTACATGTAGTCAGGGCCTGAAGACTTAACCATGTTACTACAAGCCTGTGATGCCTGTGCGGCCTGGCATCCAGACGAAAGCTGTTGAGCCACTTCTGTAAGGGGCAAAGTGGATGATTGCAGTTTGCCTAGTAGCTACCGGAAGGCAACGTAGGGGAGCAACTTGCCTAGCCTGAACCGACTGACCAACTAGAATATGCTGCCCACCCTTGAGTGGATGGGTGAGCTCCCATGAAGGGTGAATGCAAAATCACCCAAGAAAGGTGTTAGTTGGAAATGGATCAGGCAGCTCTTCTCCAGGTTGACATTGAGGTCCAATTGGGACACCTGAGCAAGCAGGCGGGTCGTGTCTTGAAAGGCACAGGCCCGAGATGGGGCGCAGAGAAACCAGTCGTCTGAGTATGGCAGAACCTTCACTCTGAAGGCCTGCAGAGGAGAGAGGGCTGCCTTCACGCATTGTGAACACCCTCTGGGAAAGAGAGAGCCCGAATGGGAGTACCCGGAGCTGACAGTGATGACCCTGATAGGAAGACCTGAGAAAGCGGCGATGCTCTGCAGCAATAGCCACATGAAAATAGGCATCTTTTAGGTCTATAGACGTGAAACATTCTCCTTTGTGACAGCTTGAAGGACCTTTGCTATCGTGAGCATGTGGGAGGGCATCACCCTTAAAGCTGGGCTATGTAAGATTGTAATGTAGTCTGTAACTTTTCAAACAATATATTTTTAACATATTTCTTCACTCTGTCACTATCTACTGACAAACTGATGTTAGACAAAGTAATCTCTGAAAAAAACTATAGTCCCCTTGCTTCTCTATCAGCATTTATAAAAACACTAAAAACACAGAGTGACCAGGACAATGACAGCCAATAAAAACAGAGTTTGTAACCAGCCAATTAAAAACAGAGCTTGAATTTGAATCAGCCAATAAAAACAGAGCTTGAATTTGAATCTCAGCAGAGCCTCCCCCTCAGAGCCATATATGGCTCTGAGGGGGAGGGATCAGAATGCTTTGCCTGTTGAAAATTTTTCTAAGTTCTGCACTCTACAGAAAGTTACACATAGCACCTTTAAGTACCAGTTGAGTCCCCTCAGATTTGAAATGGGAAAAACCCCGCTGTCCTCTTGCCCGAAGAAGTAAGTCGAGTGATAGTCTCTGGGTTGTTGCAGAGAGTCCACTGCCTTGATTGCACCCTTGGCCATGAGGACGAAAGTTCTGGCCTAGTGCTCTAGCTGTCACCGGGTCGGCGACTACAGTCATCTTCACCTGGCGTGAGATGTGAGGCCGCCGTCAAAACCGTAGCCGGTAACCATGGGTCCGATTGGCAACCACCCATGCGTCCACGGTGTGAGCAGCCCAGTGACTGAGCTGCTGGCGGGAGAAATATCCGACGGTCGGCCTAGTGGCATCGCCGTCTCCCTCTACGGCTCCTAAGGGCTGGGGGGTAGGCAGCTGTTTGGTGGACCAACTCACGAAGACCCCTGTTGGGTCTTTGCTGATCCACTCGAGGGTAAAGACCCCTTGGCCAATTACGACCCCGAGGCGGAGGCCGAACACAAGGATCAGCCGACAGGCACCTTGGAAGCCAAAGAGATAGAGGGGGCGTCGCCTTGCTAAGGCTTGAAAGTTACTGCCTTGTCTGTTGTGCCTGGACGGTTGGTGACACAATGAGTGGGATAACAGTAGGTTTGATCGCCGGCATACAATCCAGGCCCGCCACAGCCAGCTCATGCATGGCCGCCAATGCTCAACCATCCGCTGAGAAGTGCACAAAGAGTTTTGGGTCCCGCCAACAACCATGTAACTCCCTCAGGTACTCCTCAAATAGAGGGATGAAAAAGGGAGGAGGGGCCCGTCTGCGCCTGAAGAAGGCACTTCCAGGAGTGGACTCCTCTGGGTGTGGGATCTCTAGCTGCAGTTGTCTCAGGGCCATACGCATGATGTACATCGAATCGTCACCTGACCCACTATCTGTGGTCCAGGACGAAGAAAATGAACCAGTCTCTGACATGTGAGATGACTGTTCGTCCTCTTCACCTAGAAAGTGAGAGGCAGAGGCAGCCAAGGATAATACATCCTCCTCTGCGGCCAGCTCAGGCATGGGTGGGGAGGAGAGTCCGGTCGCTGCCCCTGGCTTGGCCCTCAGTTGGCGTGCCTGAAAAAGGGACTTCATCTCCGCCAATTCTGCGGACAGTTGCTCCACTTTTGTTCATTCAGTCACATTGAGCCTCGGAGACTCATTTACAAGTGAGATCTGTTGGACAGACAATAAAAGTGGTGAAAAATGACACAAAGGGTTTGGAGACAAAAAAATCCTAACACATTTTTGACCTCTGTTTAAAGCTGCAGTTCTGTGGTGCAATCTGTAAGTTGTCTAAAAATATATATTTTTAACATATTTCTTCACTCTGTCACTATCTCCTGACAGGTTGATGTTAGACAAAGTAATCTCTGAAAAAACTATAGTCCCCTTGCTTCTCCAGGTGGTAAATAAGAATTTCAAAAAAGCCACAGTGATCCGTCGTTAACCAGCCAATAAAAACAGAGCTTCTCACTTCTCACGCTGCATTCTACCAAAAAACTGCAGACTGAACCTTTAATGTGGCAATAAAAAAAATCTCACGCACAAGCACATAATGACGTCGACATTACGCGGGGGGGGGCGTTGCCAAGGACGGCCAGAAGCGAATCCAGCATCCTGAAATGATGACAGAATGTTATTCAGATGGGCTCCTCTGAAAAGTCAATGGAATTCCTCAGTAGAAGGTTTGGGAGGGTGAGAGCGTCAGGTTTACACAACTTCTACAGGCGTGTTGAGATAAGACGGCCTGTCAAGGCCAGTCGGGGAGCTGAATGTCAGATACACATGATTGTTTTGGGGACAGGCAGAACTTTAATGACATCTACCTTCAGTCTGTGTCGGTCCACTCGCTTCTGAAATGTCCAAATTAAAATGAACATACCAATGGAACGTGCCTGAGAAAATCCCCGAGATCTAATCCATTCAGTCAAAAGTCTGGGTTCTCGAGACATGAACCAAGCCATCATGTGAGGCAGGTAGCCTGACCAGATCCAGATTTGCTGCCGACGTCTTCCTTGTGTGTTGATAGACCAGGAACCAGCCAAATCCAAAAAGCAGGAATCAGTTGTCATAAATCCAATTAAATATGCGTCCTTAAGATCCACGGATGACAGCAGAGATAGACATGTCATCAAGTCTTCCAAGTCGATGAGATATCCAGCTGTGTGCATGCCAACAGGGCAAATCGGCTCGCCTACAGCCTGTCTTCTCTTTAAAGAAATGTTATCAGTTGTGTTGATATCAGTTGTGTTACCAACTGACTAAATTGAAGTCCGTAGTTATGATTCTGAAGATTTTGTAGAAGAGAGGCTCTCAGACAGTTTCACAGACAAGACCAAGCAAAAGCAAAGCGGAGACTAAAAGGAGACGTCCACCCTTGAGAAGAGCAAGTGTTGAAGTTTTGTCTGGTCAGTGGAGAGACCCTGACCAGACCTGGCTTGCCTCTTTCTAGGAGGGGCCACAGAGGTTGTGGCCTTAGCCCAGCACTTCAAGCACCTTAAGGCCCCGGCAGAGCTCTGCGTACGGACTGTATGCCGCTCTACGCGCGTGTTGTGTGAGCACGCGTTCACAGGCACAGCTCTGCGTTCGTTCTCGCGTTAAATACTCGCGTTTTCGCTCCAAATTCTTGTCGTAATTTGAGCAGCTGGGCGCAGAGCGTTTACCTATGGGACAAACTGAGGTCGCTGATTGGTCATTTGCTGACACGCCTACTGAATTGATTGACAGGTCGGGTGGGAGAAAAAAAGGCACGAGCTACGCGGCGGTTTTCTGTGTTTATATGTTAATAAAAAGTTCTAAAAAATAAAATAAAAACAGGGAGCGCTGGTCCAGCACACCAGAACACCAGGAAATATTTAGAACATTGCACAGCCACGTTGGACATGAGTTTATGTTCGCTCGTGACAAATTCATTAATTTCCTTCTCATCGGAGGAGGAAGCGATGCGATCACTTGACTTTTGGCAAAAAAACAAAAGAAAAGTCCAGATCAAGGATGAAGAAGGGGAATTTAATACATTTGTGTCACATACAAAACAGTCAGGCGCCAGGCAGTTTATTGTGAGACAACGCGCACGCGTAAGCGTTCGTAAAATTTGAGCTTTGCGCGTTCGTGCCCTGCGGGGCTACGCTTGTGCCTCGGCGTATGTACGGCGTACAGTGGCGTACTGCCTTACGCAGAGCTCTGCCGGGGCCTTTAGTGGGGCCTCCTGCCCAGAAGGCTGGAGTTCACTGCCAAGCTCGGGGCAAAACTGGGCCAGCCGAACCACCCTCACATCACGAGGCAAGAAGCTGTAGTTCATACAGGGGTTCTAATAATAATAACGAATTTAATTTATAACGCACTTTTCATTAACAAAAATCTCAAAGTGCTACAAAGTGCAACTAAAATCAAAGATCAAATAAAAACAAGTGATAATTAAAAACAATGATAATATCAACTAAGATCAAAGATAAAATCGTGGAGGCAGAGTAGGCTCGCTTAAAAAGAAAGGTCTTCAAGCCTTGTTTAAAGTCAACCAGGGTTCTCTGACAGGGCCTCCAGTAGGTGGTCATGTCCAAGACAGGCAGGGCACAGGTCGTGACCATCACCTGCCTGGAGCATGACCCCACAACCTGTGCAACAGTGGGAGCCGTCCCAGCTCCTACTTAGTAAAGAAATTCTTAATTCAGCAAAGGGGCTGATACCACCAGCTACGTCCGGGATACAAAGCCTAGTCCAACTGTATGAAGTTGGTAAAAGATTATAGGGAGAGGGTGTGCCAACGTTTGCCTTCACCAATTAAATACAAGGTCAGAGCTAGTAAGCCTAGCAAAGCCTAAGCGTTATGATGCTGTAAGAATGATTGGAAGAGGGGGGCACGAACGCACACCTTCACCAATTAAATAAGGACAGAGCTAGTAAGCCTAGCTCAGTCGAAGCGTTATGATGTCAGTGAGAATGGCTGGGAGAGGGGAGGGCACAAACGCACATCCTTCACCAATCAAAACAAGGTCAGAACTAGTAAGCCTAGTTCAGCCTAAGCGGTATGATGCTGGCAAGAATGATTGGGAGAGGGAGGGCACAAACGCACAACTTCCCCAATAATAAACAAGGTCAGAACTAGTACCGTATTTTCCGTTATATAGGTCACACCGTTGTATAGGTCGCACTGTCCAATTATTGCCAAAAAATTGGAAAAATCCATAAATAGATTGCACCGGTGTATAGGTCGCACCTACGTCACCGTCGACATAATGCGTCATCCACCGCTGACGTGCCGCATCACCGCTGAGTCAACCCGGCAATATGGACCGAGTGTTTAGCTCTGCTGCTAATGTCTGCCACAGGAGATTCCGTCTCTGAAAACATGAATAAAAAATCGAATTTCATCTCAAATTTTTCCTCCAGGACATAGTTAAGTACATTAAAGCTCATATAATTACCCAGTGTAAGCAGAAAAAATATACACCGATTGGTTTCAAAGCTATTTATAACATAAACAGAAATAAAACCACAAGTTAACACGAGACAAGTCCGTCTCTGAAAACGCGAATAAAAAATCGAATCTCATCTCAAATTTTTCCTCCAGGACATAGTTAAGTACATTAAAGCTCATATAATTACACACTGTAAGCAGAAAAAATATACACCGATTGGTTTCAAAGCTATTTATAACGTAAACAGAAATAAAACCAGAAGCTAACTGTAGCTAATGCTACTAAAAGATTGTTTATTTTTATTTTTATCTCAAACATCTAATAAAGCTACTCACTTGTAAACATCCACACTGTGATTACATTCTGTAAGTTTCAGAAAAATCCGCTGAGTGGTTCTTGACTTATCTTGCAAACAAACAGCTAAGAAACACAGAGCTAAAAGAAGTTACCTCCAGACCAGGAGGCCGACAGTCAGTCCGAGCAGAGGAGCTTTTTTTCGGACACATGAGCTGGAAACGGTCGGTGTACTCCTCTGGAAGTGTCCCCTAGCGGCCAAAACTGGTACTGCACTGCGCCCTAGCGGCCGAAAGTGGTACTGCACCATTTTCTGCCAAAGTGAAAAACGGTCATAACTGAGGCAAAAATTGGTCTAAAAATATGGGAAAATTTCCATAAATAGGTCGCACTGGTGTATAGGCCGTAGGCCTTGAAAAAAAAAAACATAAAAAGGTGCGACCTATACACCGGAAAATACGGTAATCCTACTTCATCCTGACCATCATGATGCTAGTGAAAAATGACATGGGAGTGCACAATGCCAGGCTCACCAATAGAAAACAAGCCAAACTGTAAGAGGCTAGCACCACTAGTCTAGACTGACTGTTATGAGACTGGTAAAAATGACTGAATAGGAGGGTGCATGAACGTTCGCCCTCATACGTAAAAACTAGACCAGAACACAGCTGACTACGTGATTGAACTTCAGAGCACAATCCAAACCAACCACGCGGTTGGAAGCCTTCACAGCGGCAGGTGCCACAAACAAAGGAAGATAGAAATAGAAGGCTACTTACATATTGAGGCCCTGTACACACGTAGCCTGGTGTTTGAAAAACGAATATTTGCGCAAAAAAAATCTCTGTCCATACATGTTCGAATATTTAAAATGTTTGTCTACATGTCCCGTTTTATTTCACCAGAGAGCGTTGTAATGAATATGCTGAACCCATAGGTGGCAGTGTAGTGCAGTTACAGCCCCTTCAACTCAGCCGCGACTTCCTGTTATTTATTTATTTATTTTCTTTAGTTTGTGTGGACAAACCGCAAGGTTGGACTACTATTAAATACCGTGTTGGAGTACAAAATTAATAAAACGCAGGAAGATGTCGACTGGAAATCCTGTCAGAGCAGGTATGTTGACTTTTTAGCACTTTTATTTAGAGCATTATGTGACTGTCAGCGCCGCAGCAGCTGGAGGAGGTGGAGCAGAAACCTCCGGTTCTGAAGTCCACACGCGGACGCAAACGCGGAGAGTTCTCAAATCTCCACTTTGGTCGGAGTTTTGCTATTATTCGTTTATAGTTACATCAACCGGAGTTCACGTGTGGATGAAAGGCCAAACCGCATGATAAACTGTTCGGTTTTACTGATAAACGGCTACGTGTGTACAGGGCCTAAATCTCACACACACGGTAGTCGTCTGCACAAGTGACGCCGTTAACCAAGGCTAAATGGAAGTAAAGGCTACTCGCGTGTTGAATCCCACATACACACGGTAGTCGCCTGCACAAGTGGACGGCGCCGCTAACCAAGGCAAAAAGGAAGTAAAGGCAAAAAGTAAAGACTTCTCTCGTGTAATCCCACATGGTAGTCGCCTCACACAGCGGACGGCGCCGCAACTAAGGCAAACAGAAGTAAGACTACCCACATGTTGAATCTGGTACACATGGTAGTTAGCTCACAAAGGGGGCGAAGCCGCTAATCAAGGCAAACAAAAGTAAGACTACCCATATGTAATCTCACACATGGTATCGCTGAACAAAGCGGGCAAAGCCGCTAACCAAGGCAAACAGAAGTAAGACTACTCACGTGTTGAATCTCACACACATGGTAGTCGCATCACACGGCGGACAGCACCACGACCAAGGCAAACAGAAGTAAGATTACACACATATTGTGACAGAGCACCTGAGCTGACGCGGGCGCACCTTGGCTGCCGCTGCTCCTCGTACTTTTTGCTCCTTGAGCCTTTTTTGTTACTTTCTGCTATTTTTTCACCGAGCCTTGTTGGACATTTCTACCTTTCTACCTTTCTGGAGTGCGACAGGCGCAAGCCTGTGTACAGCACCTGTGCGAGCGGACGCAGACATTTCTACCTTTCTACCTTTCTTTGAACCTTTCTACCTTTCTTGAACGCAGAGTGCGACAGGCGCGAGCCTGTGTACAGCACCTGTGTGAACGGACGCGGGCATTTTTACCTTTCTACCTTTCTGTGATTAAGTTTTAGAGCAACTGTCTTTTCTGACTGCGTTGTGGATCTGCAAACATTATAAGTTGCCGGTCAAAGCAGATGACCGCTTGTCCTGAGCCTGGTTCTGCTAGAGGTTTCTTCCTTCTAAAAGGGAGTTTTTCCTTTCCACTGATGCCATTGTGCTTGCTCAGGATGGGAGATCGTGGCGAAGCCAAGATTTGACTTGTTTGCTGGATTCATTAGATAGAAAACTTTACTAGTCTAACCGGAATTTTAATAGTAGGAGCTGCTAGCTCCCGCTAGCTTCAACACAAATTTAGCTTCGAGAACCACGTAGCTGCACTTATTGTTCGCTTACCTGCTGCCTCTCTCAACTTCCTGTGTCCTCTGGACTGTTCTGGACTCTCTCCTGTACTCCTTCAAGGTAGCTTGTTCAAGTTACATCTCAAACGGGCTATTCACTAAACTCTCGGTCATGGGCTCATTCAGTTTGCACTACTTCTCATATTTGCACTAATGTTTGTATTACATTACTGCCTATAGTAATACTACTGTTTACATTCACTGTTTACATTTATTAATACGGTTTACATTTATTACTACTGCTTTACATTTATTACTACTGTTTACATTTACACTACTTTTATCTACACCACTGCTGATACATATACAACATTCTCTGACTAGCCTTATCTAAGGATGCCAAATGTGCCTTATGTGCCTTACTGCATATGCCATTTTGCCTATATACCAACATCAACTACCTCATACATATAATAATAATATAATAATAATGTCTATTCCTGTCATCTGCGTATGTTTCCCATACACAGACGAAATTCGTCTCTGCATTTAACCCAACCACCTACCAGGTGGTGCAGTGAGCAGCCCGAAAGCGCCCGGGGAGCTGGAGAAATAGGTGTGCACTCATAGACACCCCAAGCTGGGTAGTGGCGCCACTGTGTACATTAACTCATATGCTGCTGTGCCACTCTTTGCAAATGTCAATGCTAGAACCTTCAGTTTATTTTATAGATATACTTTTTATAATAATAATAATAATAATAATAATAATAATAATAATAATAATAAGTGTCCTTGGGTGTCATGAAAGGCGCTTTTAAATAAAATGATTATTTTATAGATATACTTTTTATACTTTTTATACTACTATGCAAAAACTCAGGACAGTATTACACTTTTATTATTTCATTTTATGCTTATGTTCATTGGGTGTTTGGTGTTTTAGGGGTGTTTGGTGTTTCAGTGTTGGTGTAAATTTTCATACTTTTATACTATTATGAAAAAACTCAGGACAGTGTTACACTTTTACTATTTTATGCTTATGTTTATTAAATGTTTTAGTGTTTAGTGTTTAGATGGTTACTGTTGCACCGAGGGACTGAGAGAAACACAATTTTGGTCCTGTGTATGTCCTGTACATATTGCAGTTCTGACAATAAAGTTGACTTTGACTTTGACTTTGACAAAAGTTATAAATTCAGGTAAGTTAGCTTGTGTAAACGTGTATCTGAGCTTAGACGCTGAGACACCGAGACTGCGGGAGATAAACAGAGAGTGAGCTGGTCATGTGACCGGGTCTGTTTTGACGGTGCTCTGTTAGCAGCTAGCTCAGCAAGCTAACGTTCTGCGTGAAAAAGCGCATTAATTATCTGATAAAAAAAAAAACAGTTGTGTCGTTAGTGATATGAATTAATACAGAACCAGTAAAAATAATCGCATTTTAAATCGCAATCGCAATTTATAGAAAAAAAATTGCGATTAGATTATTTTCCAAAATCGTTCAGCCCTAATCTCTATCCCCACATGGAGCCTTTCAGTAGATGCTCTAAGCAGATTTAAGATGAAGAAAAAATCTGATCAAAGCTGTTTCTCAAAGCCTCGGGATGTACTTACTTCTCCCACTTTAGTGGTCTGTTATCTTTGATCACGTAACATGGCAAACATGTTGCTGAGTGAAGGGCGAGGCAAAGCTCCACGCTGGACCGAGCGTCGCGCGCGTGTGCTGCGCGTGTGCTGTGCGTGTGCTGCGCGTGTGCTGCGCGTGTGCTGCGCGTGTGCTGCGCGTGTGCTGCGCGTGTGCTGCGCGTGTGCTGCGCGTGTGCTGCGCGTGTGCTGCGCGTGTGCTGCGCGTGTGCTGCGCACAGCAGAGCTCAGCGTGAAGCAGCGTGTGGCTCCAACATTTTCGCTCCAAATACTTGACGTCATTTGAGCAGAAGCAGGGCGGAGCGTTTACCTACGGGACAAATTGAGGTCGCTGATTGGTCATTTGCTGACAGCCTACTGATTTGATTGACAGGTCGGGAAAGGCAGAGGGCTGCGCAGCTTTGTTCTGTGTTTATATGTTAATAAAAAAGTCCTAAAAATTAAAATTAAAACAGGGAGCGCTGGTCCTTCAGCCCACACAGCAGACAAGCACACCAGGAAATGTTTAGAACCTGCGCATCCACGTTGGACATGAGTTTAGTTCACTCGTGACAAGTTCATTCATTCCTCCTCATCGGAGGAGGAAGTGAATGGTGACCGCTTCAAGCGATCACTTGACTTTTGGCAAAAAAACAAAAGAAAAGTCCAGTTCAGCGATGAAGAAGGGATATTTAATACATTTGTGTGTCATACAAAACAGTCCGCCACCAGGGCAGTTTATTGTGAGACAACGCGCGCGCGTGAGCGGTCGTAAAATTTGAGCTTGGCGCGTTCGCGCGAGCGTTCAAAGGCTTGTGCAGCGGCGCTCACACGGCGCTGACACGGCGTGGCGCGGCGCTCGGTCCAGCGCAGAGCTTTGCCTCGCCCTTGACTCTCGAGTCACCAAAGAGTCCAGCGAAGGTCTCGGTTCAGGAATGTGAGCACTGGTTATGAGGGCAGTGGGCTATATCAGCTAATCTCAATGGTTTACTGTGAGGCTACAAGTGCAGACACACTGAGGCACTTCCATCCATCCATCCATTTTCGTCCGCTTATCCGGGGTCGGGTCGCGGGGGTAGTAGCCTAAGTAGGGAGGCCCAGACTTCCCTCTCCCCAGCCACTTGGAGCAGCTCCTCTGGGGGAATCCCAAGGCGTTCCCAGGCCAGCCGAGAAACATAGTCCCTCCAGCGTGTCCTGGGTCTTCCTCTGGGTCTCCTCCCGGTGGGACATGCCCGGAACACCTCACCAGGGAGGCGTCCAGGAGGCATCCTAACCAGATGCCCGAGCCACCTCAACTGGCTCCTCTCGATGTGGAGAAGCAGCGGCTCTACTCCGAGTCCCTCCCGGATGACTGAGCTTCTCACCCTATCTCTAAGGGAGAGTCCAGACACCCTGCGGAGAAAACTCATTTCAGCCGCTTGTATCCGAGATCTCGTTCTTTCGGTCACAACCCAAAGCTCATGACCATAGATGAGGGTGGGAACGTAGATCGATCGGTAAATTGAGAGCTTTGCCTTTTGACTCAGCTCTCTCTTCACCACGACAGACCGGTACAGCGCCCGCTTCACTGCGGACGCTGCACCTATCCGCCTATCGATCTCACGCTCCAGTTTTCCCTCATTCGTGAACAAGATCCCGAGATACTTAAACTCCTCCACTTGGGGCAGGACCTCCTCCCCGACCCGGAGAGGGCATGCTACCCTTTTCCGGCTCAAGACCATGGCCTCGGATTTGGAGGAACTGATCCTCATCCCGGCTGCATCACATTCAGCTGCAAACCGCTCCAGCGAAAGCTGTAGATCACGAACTGATGAAGCCAATAGGACCACATCATCTGCAAAAAACAGAGAAGCGATTCTAAGGCCACCAAAACGGATCCTCTCAACACCTTGGCTGCGCCTAGAAATTCTGTCCATAAAAGTTATGAACAGAATCGGTGACAAAGGGCAACCTTGGCGGAGTCCAACTCTCACAGGGAACGAGCCTGACTTACTGCCAGCGATGCGGACCAAGCTCTGACACCGGTCGTACAGGGACCCAACAGCCCGTATCAAAGGGCCCGGTACCCCATACTCCCGGAGTACCCCCCACAGAAGCCCCCGAGGGACGCGGTCGAATGCCTTTTCCAAGTCCACAAAGCACATGTAAACTGGTTGGGCAAACTCCCACGCACCCTCCAGGACCCTGTTGAGGGTGTAGAGCTGGTCTAGTGTTCCACGACCAGGACGAAAACCACACTGCTCCTCCTGAATCCGAGGTTCGACTATCCGACGGACCCTCCTCTCCAGAACCCCTGAATAGACCTTACCAGGGAGGCTTAAGAGTGTGATCCCCTATAGTTGGAACACACCCTACGGTCCCCCTTTTTGAATAGGGGAACCACCACCCCAGTCTGCCAATCCAAGGGAACTGCCCCCGATGTCCACGCGATATTGCAGAGTCGCGTAAGCCAACACAACCCCACAACATCCAGAGCCCTAAGGAACTCAGGACGAATCTCATCCACCCCAGGAGCCTTGCCACCGCGGAGCTTTTTAACCACCTCGGCGACCTCAGCACCAGAGATTGGAGAGCCCGACCCAAAGTCCCCAGGCTCCACTTCCTCAGTGGAAGACGTGCCAGTAGGATTGAGGAGGTCTTCGAAGTACTCCGCCCACCGACTCACAACATCCCGAGTTGAGGTCAACAGCACGCCATCCCCACCATAAATGGTGTTGGTCGCGTACCGCTTTCCCCCCCTGAGACGTCGGATGGTGGACCAGAATCGCCTCGAAGCCGTACGGAAGTCATTCTCCATGGCCTCTCCGAACTCCTCCCACGCCCGAGTTTTTGCCTCAGCAACCACCCGAGCCGCATGCCGCTTGGACTGCCGGTATCTATCTGCTGCTTCCGGGGTCCCACAGGCCAAAAAGGCCCAATAGGACTCCTTCTTCAGCCTGACAGCATCCCTCACCGCCGGTGTCCACCACCGGGTTCGAGGGTTGCCACCACGACAGGCACCAACAACCTTGCGGCCACAACTCTGATAAGCTGCCTCGACAATAGAGGCGCGGAACATGGCCCACTCGGGCTCAATGTCCCCCGCCTCCCTCGGAACGTGTTCAAAGCTCTCCCGGAGGTGGGAGTTAAAGCTCCGTCTTACGGGAGACTCTGCCAGACGTTCCCAGCA
Organism: Garcialebias charrua; assembly: GCA_038048925.1. NCBI lineage: Eukaryota > Metazoa > Chordata > Actinopteri > Cyprinodontiformes > Rivulidae > Garcialebias > Garcialebias charrua. The sequence goes on from JBBPBX010027934.1 coordinate 25,344, forward strand.
GACCCTCACAATACGTTTGGGTCTGCCAGGTCTGACCGGCATCCTCCCCCACCATCGGAGCCAACTCACCACCAGGTAGTGGTCAGTTGACAGCTCCGCCCCTCTCTTCACCCGAGTGTCCAGGACATGCGGCCGCAGATCAGATGAGACGACAACAAAGTCGATCATCGAACTGCGACCTAAGGTGTCCTGGTGCCAAGAGCACACATGGACACCCTTATGCCTGAACATGGTGTTTGTTATGGACAATCCATGACGAGCACAGAAGTCCAACAACAGAACACCGCTCGGGTTCAGATCAGGGGGGCCGTTCCTCCCAACCACACCCCTCCAGGTCTCACTGTCATTGCCCACGTGAGCGTTGAAGTCCCCCAGCAGAACAAGGGAGTCCCCAGGAGGCGCACCCTCCAATACCCCCTCCAAGGACTCCAAAAAGGGTGGGTAATCTGCGCTGCCGTTTGGTGCATAGGCACAAACAACAGTCAGAGCCCGTCCCCCCACACGTAGGCGAAGGGAGGCTACCCTCTCGTTCACCGGGGTGAACCCCAACGTACAGGCACCGAGATGGGGGGCAACCAGTATGCCCACTCCTGCTCGGCGCCTCTCACCAGGGGCAACTCCAGAGTGGAAGAGTGTCCAACCCCTCTCAAGGAAACTGGTTCCAGAGCCAGAGCCATGCGTTGAGGTGAGTCCGACTATTTCTAGCCGGAACCTCTCAACCTCACACACTAGCTCAGGCTCCTTCCCCACCAGAGAGGTGACATTCCATGTCCCAATGGCCAGCTTCTGTAGCCGAGGATCAGACCGCCAGGGTCCCCGCCCTCGGCCACCACCCATTCCACAATGCACCCGACCCCTTTGGCCCCTCTCACAGGTGGTGAGCCCATGGGAAGGGGGACCCACGTCTCCTCTTCGGGCTGTGCCCGGCCGAGCTCCATGGGTAAAAGCCCGGCCACCAGGCGCTCGCCAACGTGCCCCTCCTCCGGGCCTGGCTCCAGAGTGGGGCCCCGGTGACCCGCGTCCGGGCGAGGGAACATTGTTTCCATTTATTTTTCTCATCATAAGGGGTCTTGTGGGCTGCGCTTCGTCTGGTCCCTCACCTAGGACCTGTCTGCCTTGGGTGACCCTACTAGGGGCATGAAGCCCCTGACAGCATAGCTCCTAGGATCATTGGGACACTCATACCCCTCCACCACGGTAAGGTGGCAGCCCAGGGAGGGACTCAGGGACTCAGGGACACTGAGGCACTTGAGCATGTTAATTTATTATCATCTTTCTCCAGGTAACATTTGTGATCTCTCATTCTCCTGCTTACAAATATTTCAGTAAAACCAAAATGGTTGAGTAATATTTCATCACATTTTTTTTTTTTTACAGATTTGAAAAGTAACACAGCAGAGGCATTTAGAAGCCAAAATGCAGTGGAAATAATTTGAATTAGAGAGACACTAAACTCTGAGCTGTTTAAGATGTCTCTTCCAACTTTGTGCAATTTATACATGACTGTAATGTTTAGAGAACATGACAAATGTTTTACATCACAGAAAGAACCTTTCAGTAAAGATATAGTGGACCACCCCGTTACCATCTGTTTTTGTGATGTGTTGAAAGTGAGACCATAACAATTTAAAAACGTATTTTATCTTATACTGAAGCATACACCCAGTACAATTCAGCTGGAATAAATCAGTGAGAAAAACATGTGAAATTAGAAGATGCTATACACTGTTTGCAGAAGCAGGGATACCCATAATCCCATATTTTGCTGAAGCACATGTCGATGTACAGTAATTACAGCCTTCAGTCCTCCTGGGTGTACACCTGCCATCAATTAAAGTGACTTCAATTAACTTGAAATAAAGTTTGCTTTCTGGGCAGTATTTTCCCGACATTTAATCATAGTTGCAACCTACACCAAAATCCAAAGTTTGTAGAGAGCTCACAAAGCTTTAAATATATCTTATTGTTAAGATATTTCTCAGGAAAGTTATAAAAAATGAAGTTCCAATAGACATGGTGAAGACTGTCATCAAGAAGTGTGGAAAGCTTGGAAAGCTTGGAACAACGATGGCATTACTGAGAACTAAACATTCTTCCAAATCTGAAGCAAAGACCACCCATCACTAGTAGAAGAAATGTCAACCACCTATCACAATTTGAAGAACTAAAAAACACCTATCACTAGTAGAAGAAATGTCAACCACCTATCACTAACTGAAGAAATGTCAACCACCTATCACTAGTTGAAGAACTGATACCATCTATCACTACTGTAGTTGAAAAACTGACAGCTACCTATCAATAGTTGATTAACTGTAAACCACCTATCACTAGTAGAAGCACTGACAACCACCTGAGTAACTGTCAACCATCTGACACTAGTTTAATAATTGTCAACCACCTATCACTAGCTGATGAATTGGCAATCATCTATCACTAGTAAAATCACTGACAAGACAAGAGGGTGGCTCCAAAGAGGTCTACAGCAACACTGAAAGAGCTGCAGAAAGTTCTCACAAGTTCTGCTTGTCTTCTACGTGTGAAAACAAGAAAAAAACATCCAGACTTAGCTAAACATTGCTAAAATTATACCAAGTCTTCAAAAACATTTGTGAGAGAATGTGTTTGGTTCAGAAACATCAAAAGAGCACCATACCAATAGTGATGTACGGTGGTGACAATATCATGCCGTGGGGTCCTTTTTTACACTTTGAACTGAAGTTTTAGTAAAGGTGGATGGAATGATGCACATCTCCAGATACCTCTCATTTTTGGTCTTTATGCAGAGCTGAAGATAAAGAGCAGTTTCATATTTCTATTTAGCAATCACTCGAAGAGTACATCCAAATCAATTACCGGTAATAATAAAATAAATAAATACAATTTGGTCACATCGCAGTCAGTACAGCTGCCACTTCTCAGCGAGAAGGTCACTGGTTCAAATCCCAGCCAGCGACCTTTCTGGGTGGAGTTTGCATGTTCTATCTGTGCATGTGTGGGTTTTCTCCGGTTTCCTCCCGCAGACCAAAAACATGCATGTTAGACTGATTGGTAACTCTAAACTGTCTAAATTGGTGATAGTGAGAGAGTGAATGGTTGTTTGTCTCATTTGTCTCTGTGAAGGACTAGAAAACTGTCCAGGGTGTCCCCCGCCTCTCACACAATGATGGTTGGATATGGACACCAGTGACCCCCCCATGACCCAAAAAGGAAGTAGTGGGTAAAGAAGATGGATGGAAGTGTAGTAATATAGGACGGGGTCAGTTTACTGACTTACCTATATTTTAGATGTATAAATTGGCAGGGTTTAGACTGACACAAAAATACATCATTAATTAAACGAGTTCTCTCTTTTTCAGCTTAACATCAATAATTCTATACTTTGACCAGATGTAATTCACAGGAAACGTAAACTTATGTTGGAACAGCAGGACTGGTCCATTTATTTAACATAATCAATAAATTACATCAACATTTGTACATGATTGGATCGATCATTTTTCCTATAATTAACTTCAGCACAGATGAAATATAGGAACAACAGAACAAGTGAAGGATGATATTTTACTCATTTCTGTAGGTACATTAACTTAGTTTCTGGCTTAGGAAGATAAAGGTTTAGGAGGAGAAAAATGGAGGAAGAAAAGTTAAGAGTCAGGGAGTTATCTTGATGTGTTTAACCAGAAACATGGCAGTTCTCCGGCCGAACTCGGCTACACGTTGGTACCCTTGGCAAA
>JBBPBX010027935.1:4642-29156 GCA_038048925.1 Garcialebias charrua
ATATGAAGAAAAAAATGATTTTTTTTTATTTTTTTTTTGTGTTTAAATGTTATTAATTTCATGTGTACAGCACTTTGTTGCAGCTGTGGTTGTTTTAAAGGCTTTATAAATAATATTTTTAATAAAAATGATCATTTTTAATCATAATTGCGCAACTTCCAGCCGTTTCAGGAAATGCAGCGGCAGCCATGTTAGGTAGGTCTGTGGTCCCGCGACCCGGCTGTGAGGACTGTGTGTGTTCCAGGATTGCCTCATATGGATAAATTACTAGCTGAATTGCTCTGTGAACTCTGTGGACGTCTCAACCTGGAGCAGCAGCCGCGGATCGATCGCTGATCGCTCAGTCATCGCGCCGCACCGCAGCGCGAACAGCAACTCATGGCTTGGCTAAACACGCAGCTAAATGCAGAAGCTACGGGCGGCAGCAGCAGCCGCGGTTTGCTGCCGAACCAGCCAGCGTGTTATTTTTTTAGCCGAATGACGCAGTTTCCGATCGTTTCCGGTTGCAATGTTTTTAGCTTCTGTTAGCTCTAGCCAAACCGTGTTGGTTCAGAGATTGCTCCGCATGGACACATGCACTTCATCTGAACGGCGGTTTCACGGAGAGACAGAGAGACAAAGGACAAAGACGCTGTTGAACGCGTGAAGCACCAGACAGCGAGATGTAGTGGAAATACCACGAGCTAACATGCTAATGCTAACGGACCCGACTGGCCGCGATGGCGGAGAGCCTGCTGCGGACGGCCGGGAGCTCCATCCATATGTGCCTGGCAGCCTCAGATGTTTGATGGACACCGAGGTAACATGCTAAAATGCGGATAAACAGCTAGGCAGCCTTTTTGGAGGTATGACACCGAGCTATCGGGGGGGCTAAAGTGCCTTTTGGAGGGACGACACCTTGAGCTAACGGGGGGCTAAAATGCTATAGCGGCCCGGACCCGACTGGCCGCACGGCGCCGGAAAGCCTGCTGCGGGCGGCCGGGAGCTCCATCCATGTGTGCCTGGCAGCCTCAGTTGTTTGATGGACACCGAGGTAACATGCTAAAACGCGGATAAACAGCTGGGCAGCCTTTTTGGAGGTACGACACTGAGCTAACGGGGAGGCTAAATTGCTAACGAGGCCCGACTGGGCGGCGAAGACCAGCTCACAGTAAGAAATTTTTATTTATTTATTTAATTACAGTACAGGGAGTCGTAAGTCAGAAAGTGTATGCTAGCGCTACTACGAACACCCGTTTTTCAACACAAACGTACATACTAGTTCATAAACATGCACAGAACTTTGTTTACAAACGGTTAGCTAACACTTTCATCTAAAAACACATACCAGTGTTGTATTTTCTGTATGTTCTGTACAACTTTACAGTTTGTTAGCCAGCTCGTAATCCGGAACCTCGTAAGTCGATGTGCTCGTAAGTCGGGGACTACATATACGTGGCCAGAAAGGAAAGCGAGAGAACTGTCAACTGTGGAGAAACAACACCTCACCAGCAGTCCGTCCAGCCAAAGACCATGCAGAATAATGTAGTAATTTAATTCCACAGCAGAGAAAGCTATGTAGTCTCTGTAAGTAGGTCTAGGGCAGGGGTCTGCCACTTTTATGATCAAAAGAGCCATTTCTGTCCTTTCATTCACTAAATTAAACATGTCCAGAGCTGCAAAACCTGATCCAATTGTCATTATCAACTGGTGGTCCATGGGCCACTTTAAGTATGAGGGGCTTTTCTGGCCAGTAGGTGTGAAATTATAAAATAAAATAAAAACAATCAATGATTGTTAACATTTATTGATATTTTTACATTTTGAGAGAAAACAAAAAACTGAACTCCATCCATCCATCCATTATCTTTACTCGCTTCTTCCTTTTCATGTTGCAGGGGGTCACTGGTGCCCATGTCCAGGTCACAAGTCTATCACAGAAAACTGGATTCTTGTAAAGAAAATAATATATATTACAGTATTTTGCCTTTTTTTTTTTTTTTTTTACTTAAACGATGAACTTGGCTTATGTGTTTGTTTGTTTTTTATTCTGGAGAAACTGAGTATACTTTGAAGAAATAAAGCATAACGTTAAAGGGAGTATAATTTACTCTGTGTACGGTATTAGTACTGTATCCACATATTTGCAAAGGAAATGACAGGAAAACTGGTAAAGCTAGGGGAAACATGATTTGCTGCTTAGCTGTTAAAGCTGATGGTGGGGAAAAAAGGTGATTTGCAATTTGCTGTTGCTCCAGAACAATAGAGGAGAAAGTGTAAAACCGAATACCGGAGAATTTCCAGGACTTTTATGGAAAACATGCATATTTATTCTCTACTGATTGAACCGGCACATTTTTTTTTTGGAAACCAGAAAGTAGTTTATGTAGAGCTAGTAAAAGATAAAATGGGATAGATTTTTAAAAAATTAATGGATAAAAGTTGCTGATTTTGTTATCGTTATTGTTTGACTGGACAGAAATGACAACACAGAAATAAAAGTAAATAATTTCATATACTGTACTGCATAAATATAAAACCTACTCTATATTACATTTGCAACATTTTCAAATGGTCACGTTTGTTTATTAAGTGTTACGATGGTTAAATCCAGAAAGCTATTCTAAGTCTGACTTTACACATTTACAGCCTCAAAGTTTCAAGAACATACTGTATAGAAAAAAAACATCTTTAGTCTGTCCCATGTGATGATGCATTTAAATAAATCTGGTGGTCGTCGTCAGTGTTTACATATAAATTAAACTAAGTTATCTGAAATTATGGAGTAAGACCACACCTGAAATGTTTTCCTGTTTTCTGTTGATAAATGTCATTCTGTCTTCCTGCTCAGTGACAGTGTCTCGTCTCTCCTTCCTCTTTTGAGTCTCTCGTCTCTTGTAGGGCTGTTTCAGGGCGTGAGGGGTCACTCTGTTCATTTTAACTCTGTTTTCTTTTCTCCTCCAATTTCTTTTCTCTTTTCACAGAAATACATTTCCACTCCTATGTCCATGTACTGTCATGTATAAACAATGTCCTTCCCGAATGTTTTTGCATATTTCTGCTCGTTTTTCCAACAATGAGGACTCCATGTATCATTCAGGTTACCAAAAAAAAACAAAAAAAACTTGTGGTTACTCTTCACTTAATAGCTTTTTCTTTATTACCATATTTTTTGCCATATAAGTCACACCTTTTTGCATAAATTTGCTAGTCCTGTGACTTATACACTGAAGCAACTAATGTATGTTTTCCCCATATTTACATTATAACCCAATTTCTGGATAAGATCTGACAATTTCATTTATTTTGACATGAAAAATATTGAACACTAACATTTACAGCTGCTAGAGGGCCCTCGACTAATATGGAAAGCCAAGTGTCTCATTAACAGGTAAAAGTGGTTATTAATGAGACACTTGGCTTGCCATACAAAGCCACCTTCGTCTCGCTCCAGAATTCCTGGAGCAAAAGTGAAATCAGCTGCATTTTGCTGCGCCGCCCAGGCGAAATGCAGCTGATTTGACCATTATAGTGCATTTAATAAGGAAAAGTTCAACTGAGACACATCTTTAATGTCGAGCAAACAAATAATTGTTTTTAAGTGTTAATCTTGGTAAATTGTTTTTAAGTGTTAATCTTGGTAAATTTTGAAGAAATGCACAGCAACTCGTCTCGCTGCATGCTCCTACTTTCGCGTATCGGGTTTTGAAATGCGGCTGATTTAACATCAAAGTGCATTAAGGAAAAGTTCAACTGAGACACACCTTTGCTATAATCTTAAGCAAACACAATTGTTTTTAAGTGTTAATCTTGTTAAAGTCTTGTTAAAGTCCCCCCGTGCACGCTCCTGCAGCTGCCATTTGGCAGCCAATCGATTTTTGGCACAACTCCGGCTCACATTTCCAGGTGGTCAGTGGTGACGCATAATAGATGTAACTTATATGGCAAAGCTACTTATTTACATTTTTTTCCCACTTTATTAGACATTTTTGGACTGATGCGACATGTACGGTGACAATTACAGTAAATTAGAGTGCTGAATCATGTAAACCAGCTTTTTTTTTGTTTCATTTGTGTTAACGTGTATTAACATGTTTGCACTGTGACACAAAGCATGAGGTATATGATTTATTTATTTATTTACATTTTAGCAACAAGTAAAAATAAAATTAGCAGCATACATGTTAGCAGTTTGTTACTTTTCCATGGGGCTGCAGGAAAATTGTATTAATAATAAATACCAGCTTTAACCATTTGTTCCATGTGAGAAAGAGATAGTGAAAACCAGGAGTTTGGTCACTTGCACATGTTGTACATGTCTGTAAAATGATGACGATGCTCCATTTTAGCTAATAATTATCTGTGCTACAACAGATTTTAACAATTCCTGAAACATTTACTGTGGTGGAGCAGTTCCACTGTAATAAGGATGTTTATCTTTTCACCCCAAAGCATTTTACCATCAAAGAACACAAATACTCATGAGCACAAAAAAATTATGTTTGTCACTAGAAAAATGTTATTGTGTTTCACGTTTCCTCTTTTTATCACCACTAATCAACAACAAAGTTACGTAACAGCTTGCAGTTCATTCAGTTTATGGTTCATTCGTATTAATACACTAAACAGTGAGTCTCATATTGCCTCAAGGTTGCATCATCTTACAAGATGGGTGCTTAGTTGAACTGTTATGACTAAAATATAAGATTTTTGAAATGCTTTAAACTACACATATTCAGATATTCTTGTTTAATATAACAAGTTCAGATCTAACTACTTTTGGGGACAAACTTCACTTACCGGGTACATGGAATAGATTAACCTCATACTGCACCAAATATTTTGCTAAATATAACTAAAAAGGCAGATGAAACAATTTTATGCTCATATGCCGTGGCCTACATTTGACTAATATCTTTTTCACGCTTATGTCCTGATCTTCCTTTTATTTTCATTATGCTCAACCAATCTCCTCTCGTCCCCTGGTTCCAGAAGATTCCGTTTATGAAGCGTTGGCAGATCACAGATGTTGTACACAGTCTCCTGCATCTAATGAGCTGCCAACATGTGTGTGCACCCGGGAATTTGTTTGTGTGTGCCTGTGAAACGTAGTGACACACTGTACAGTGATGTCCCACATTTAAACGCTGTCAGACTCTGCAGCCATGTTCAGGGTGACAGAGATATGTGGGTAATTATATGTATTAACCTATTGCTCTGGTGGAACGTTAGTCATTTTTCAGATAAATACAATTAGACAGACTGTGTATCATGGCTGCAATTCTGCTGTGCATTGAAATATTTAGTCAGTGACTTTAAAGCTCCACTGACATCATCTTTTAACTTTCCATAAAATGGTACAACATATATATATATTAAGATTGACCTCTGATTGTTTTTGCTAAAACAATGTGAAATTAATGAAAATTCCTCTCCAAAATAGTTTAAAATTAGCGCCGTTTATTTACACGGTAAATTCGGGTTTTTCCGGTCACGTGATTGTGACATCACATACAGATCTCTGCTCCAACGGCACATTTAATACAATGAATAAAGATACGAACGCATCCGTCGAATTTACCCATTTAATACTTTGGATTTTAGCGATTTGGCTTCAGTTCGTGAAGAAGAAGTTATTTTGAGAGCTGTTCAACCACAAGATTTAGAAACAGTAGACGTGTGTTTATGTGTAGTACTTGTTGTCAACCCTGCCTCATGTGGTTCCATTTATGAAAACGCACATGGTCGTGAGATATGGCTGACTCAATTGGTGATTATGAACCCCCTGAGCTGGCTTAAATAAGGGTTCAGCTTTTAAGACGTATTGCAAAACTCTTCTGTAAGGGCTTGTGTCAAATTCCTAGTTTGTGCTCTTTGGCAATTAAGCTAAAAGAACTAAACTGGTGATATATGCAGTGTATTTTTGAATAGATGCAAAGGGCTCATTGAGGGTTATGACCAGACTTAAAACTGAACCTGTTGTTCATCAGGTAAATAAATGTGTGTACCTTCAGACTGGCACAATGATGGCTATTAGAACTTTAATCTTAAAGGTGCAACATCAGACATTAAAATATTTTGACATATTTCTGGGACCTTGAGTGCACAATTTCGTTCCACATCATGTACCACATATGATGTGAATGACAATAAAGAACCTTGAACCTTAAAAACACCTGGATCCCTCTGGTTGCTTAGAAGTACCGGTACCAATGTTTCAAGCTACAATTACAAACTAAACCAGCCACTAAATTTCTTCATCCAAGGAATGCTACAGTCGTGTCTCCATTTCTTTGCATGGGTTTTATGTATTGTAAAATATGTCAAAGATCCAATCGAGCTGAACAATCCAAACTCCAAGGGAGGAATTAACTGAGCAGAAATGCAGGTTGCTTCACCATAATCCTGTTATGATAACAAATTTTGCTGGGTGATTAATTGTCTCTGAAATTATTGCGATAAACGATAATATTGTTTAAAATTTGATAACAATTAGTAATTATTGTAAAATTTAAGAAGAAATATTTAATTTGTTTTGAGTGTAGTACCTTTTTTGACCATTGGATGTCAGTATAAGACTGTTTGAACTGAAGGATGGATAGTGAGGGAGCGAGCAGCATGTCTCTTTAAGAAAAATGGGAGGGACGTGACATGGACTGTCTCTCATTCCTTTTTATCAGTTCTCCAAATGGCAGACGCTTGGTGTGGTTTGAGCTCTTTAGCATAGCATTTTTCACACAAAGCTTTTAATTTTAAAAAATGAGTGTTCTCAGCTTCTTTTGGCAGAGAAAAACAATTTTTTACACGAAGGTACGGGTTTCAACCGTGAATTTTGGAGCTTCGACAAGACGGAGGTTTTTCCCGAGGTCGGCCTGTTAGCTTAGCTCGTAGCTTAGCTGCTCAGCTTAGTTGCTTTTAATTATCTAAAAACATGATTTTGGACGTTTAAAACAGATTTTAAAGAGAAAAGAGAAAGGGAGGGATCAGTGAAGAGCGCCGGAGTTGAGCCTTTTGTCATCCAGTGTCTTCAGTAGAAAGAAAGACGAAGAAACGATGAAGCCGATAAATTAAAATGAGGTTGATAATTTTCATTTATCATGAGATTAATTGATTTATTGTTTATTGTGACAGGTCTACTTCACCATCAGAGAGAATCTGAGAGTACAACATATACAAAGAGAGAAAGTGTCTATAATTTCCCTGTGAATTATCTTAAAAATTCACAATACCAACTTTTTCTAAAATATCTCCCAAACAAAACCTTTCACACTGATAGTATCTCGACTGACTGACTGACTGACTGACTGACTGACTGGATCAGCTACAAACCACTTGCGTTCGATCGTCTCCCTGACTGCAGCCCGGCAGACCTGGCACAGTGTTTAAAGAGTGTAGAGAAAGGTCTTGGTGAGCTACACTTCTGTTGCCGTTTTTGTTTCTTGCTCTTCCTACTGTCTCGAAGAAAAGGAAGCAACCTGATGAGTGGGGTGGAAGACACAAAGACAAGGCCTGTGCAACCAGCGAAAGACAAGAGGAGCAAGATGAGAAGGAAATGAAAGAAGAACAAAGTCAATGATCAGAACAGAACGCACCATTCACCCCGTGCGCCTCCCCTTGTGTCTCTGTGTGTGTAAGACTTATATAAGGGGGTACACAGCCTACGCTAATGTATAAATACCCACAATGCTGTTGGTGAAGCAGGGATAGGGGTCACAGTGAGTCAGCACACCCATGTCACTCCTCTTTCTCCCTTCCATCAGTGAATCCTTTCTTCTCCTCTTGTTTTACATGAAACAGTTTTTAAAGCTGCTACACAAAAGCACAGATTTCACTTGGCAGGCAAACAGTGACCTCCTGTTGGAGTTGATTGTAAGAGAAGTAATGTTGTAAACAAACCAATTACATTTTAGCCTAAGAGATCTTTTGAAGTTGCCTTGTCTACCAAATACATTTTAGAAAACTAGATTATAAAAACATGTTTTTAATTTGTGCAGATCACAGTGATTAAAAAGTCTTTGTGATATTTTTTATCTTGGTTTAAGGTATACAATGCGATCCTTCGTCAGAACAAATGATAACATAATGCAAGATGAAATCAATAAAAATTTATTACAGGTACTTCTAAGTTCATTCTTTTGGGTCAGCAAAAATTTAGGCCTAAAAAGATCCAGACATTTGAAAAATCACCAGGTTTCCCCATCTGAAAACATTTACTCCAATGAAGCCAAGTCATTTAAGACTAAACGTAGACATGGAAAGTTTTTTGTTTCGATGTATAACATGGTGAGAGGATGAGTGCGTTTTGTGTCTTTTGATCCTTGTTTCCTGCACGCCCTCATGTTGCCAGCCCGTCACACCTGTCCTCTTTTCCAATCACCCCATGTTCTTCATTGTCTATCATTAGTACTGTCAGTCAGGTTCAACAGACCTCTTACAATCTTATTTCAGATTTGATTAAATTGGATTTTTGTCAAAGGACTGCTTTTATAGCCTTAAATTAAACTGAAAATCTGGATGGGAACATCAAGAAAGGAAAGTAATTAAATCTGAAGAGCTGTGATAAGAAAATACTAGATCATCAGCCGAAAGCGATTATTGTGGACTTAATGTAAAAAAAGAACATACAGTACAATTGTTCCTTTTCAGCAGACACTAGTCTGGCCAGCTTCATGCTTTGTTCGATATCAGTCTCAGGTTTGTGCCAGCGTCGCGAAAGTCCTGGCACATGCCGATTGTATGTGGTCCAGCTAACACCTCCACCCTCTCCATCGTTCCTCCTGCCTCTCACTCACTCCACCATCTTCTATTAATTTATATTCATCTGTCTAATGCTTTTTCATTTTGCACTTTTATGTTTCACCTAAGACAGACAGATATCACATATCAGACAGTAAAGAAGCAGAAGAGCAAACAGGAAGTTCATCTTATTTTGCATCTCTACTATGCTTTGTTCAAAGAGCGGGACTGCGTGAGAAGCAAAAACAGGTGACCCAATAAAGGTTTTAGGGAAAGCAGCATCTGTTAGTGCTCAAAGTATGTACATGTATTGGCGCTTACTCCCTGCTACTATCACACCAAATTTTAACTCAATATCTGCATGACTGACAGAGTTATAGCCTTTCTGGTGTTCGCTATTGTTGATTACTGTGGTAGCCACTTTAAATTAGGTTGACTATACAACATAGGCATTCATTTGTACATAGCAAAAAAATTCCAGAGCGTTTATCTAAAAAATTAAGTCTGGTCCTCTGAACATTAAAAAAAAAACAACTGTAGAAACGTTTTGTCTTTCCTCCGAAACACTTCTTCAGTCTGAGGAGCTGTATTCAGCTCAGTCTTATAAATAACACCTTCTCAGTTTGCTGCTGATAGCCAAAACCAGCTGCTCACATGATCAAGGAGGACCATCAGCCTAACGACGGAGGAACCCAGATCCAGACCAGTGGTCATTCCGTATGTTGCTGTAGTTTCAGAGAAATTGAGACGTTTGTTTTCTTAACATAACGTCCCAGTGGCTTTTAAACCCCAAAATACATTACGGCAAAGACTGGTTCATCCCAAAGATCCAGTCCCCCGGCACAAACAGAGTAATATTGTGTATGCTGTTCAGTGTCAGGAGGGCTGTGATCAGTCTTATATCGGGGAAACTAAACAGCCACTGGCCAAAAGGATGGCCCAGCACAGAAGATCAACATCATCAGGTCAGGACTCTGCGGTCTACACTCATCTCCAGGCCAGCGGTCACTCTTTCAGGGATGAAGATGTTCACATCCTTGATAGAGAGGAACAATGGTTTGAGAGAGGAGTAAAGGAGGACATCTTTGTGAAAAGAAACCGTCCATCATTAAACAGGGGTGCCTCTGGGTTCAACTGTCCCCCTCTTACAACACTGTTATTGCTAGTTTCACTCCGCCCTCTGTGAATAGCAAACAACCATCAGGGTGCTAACGATCCATCGTTAGGCTGATGGTCCTCCTTGATCATGTGAGCAGCTGGTTACGGCTGTCATGAGCAAACTGGTCGATCCACTGTGAGAGGGTGCTATTTATAAGACTGAGTTGAATACAGCAGCTCAGACTGAGAAGTCTTTCGGATGAAAGACAAAACATTTCTACTTTTTATTTTGTTTTGTTTTTTGAATGTCCAGAGGACCAGACTTAACTTTTTTAGATTTTTCTACCTGGATCAGGATATTTCCTGAGAGTTTCATTAAATTGGTCCAAAAGTTCACACAAAATTAAAAATATAATAATAATAATAACGTTTGCTAACAGACAAGACACAAAAGCCATCATCAGTGAACCTCATACCATTCTCCAAGTTTGTGTCACTGAATTAATTGTTTTAAAAAGTAAAAAATAACAGTACAAAATGTAACATTTACACAGGCAATTGTTACATGGGCAAAGATTGATGTGTGTGTGTGTTTGTGTCTAGAGGGCTGTTCATGTCCTCTCATTGTAGAAGTACATCTACCTCCGCAACTGTTGACTTCGTTCGGTCAGCGCACGCAATCCTGTAACTCTCCTGTATTTTACATAAAACCTTCCAACGGTGTCCTCCTTCTTCCCTCACTCCCTCTAACCTTCACTGCCACTTCCTCTTGGTTTCGCTCAACTCCCCCGCAAACAGTACCTGCTGTTTTGGGCCAGACAGCAAAAAAAAAAAAGAATCTGAGGATAAGAAAGAACAAGTTGGAGAAATGGAAAGCTTGAGTGTGTTCAGTAGGAGTACCAGTACTTTATATTCTGTTTCCTGTATTTTATTTGACAAAAAAGTGGTCATTGTTCGTACTGTGAAGTTTTATCCAGTGATTTACTCGTTAACCCGGTGAGAGAGAGGAGAGGTGGTGTGAAGAGGATGAGGGAGAAAGAGTGGGAGAGAGGACATGAAGGGGAGAGTGGAGAGCTGCACAAACCAACAGAGATGATGAGACGTTTGAGGGTTGAATACAAAAGATTCAAGCACAATAAAGTAAACCGCAATATGCAAAATGTAATATTGTAAAATCTTCAGAGTTTGTGTTAAGGAAAAATACTAGCTACTATCACACAAAACTTTAGGTCAAAAGCTGTCGAACTGACTGAGTTACGGCTGTTTTTGTACTTAATAAAATTATTTCACGGTGGCGGCCATCTTGAACTGAATTGACTCCAAAAGTTAAAGAGTTGTAGATGGAATCTCTAATTTCTTTAGAGAATTTCATTAAACTTTGGCCAGTGGTTCATGAGATATTTTACTAACAGACAAACATGATTGATGCTAACAGTTAATGCCAAATTTAAAGCAAAAATAAAATGCAAAGTTTAGTGCATGTAGTTTGTAGTATTGTTTGTTTAATGTTTGTTGTCATATGCAGGTCAACACGAGGACAACGATGCAATGAAATGTTCGGGATGAGAAGAACCGTTTCAACTCGATTTAAAAAATAAAATAAAAATACTAAAGCATGCAATATAAATACATAAATAAATAAAGTACCAAATAGTGAAAAAGAAATCTAACATTTTCAAGGCCCAAATGAAATTTGCATGTTCTTCTCATGCTTGTGTGGGTTTTCTCCAGGTACTCCGATTTCCTCCCACAGACCAAAAACATGCATGTTAGGTTGCCTTCAGGCCCAGGCCTCCCTTGCAAACAGGATCTGTGATCTCAATGGGATTTGCCTGGTTAAATAAAGGTTAATAATAAAATAATAAAATATACAACATGGTAGAATATAACAGTGCAAGTAGGATGAATTAGAACAAATAAGTATTTCACAGGTAGTAATATTGCTTAAAGACCGTGTAAAGTGAAATTAAATGTGTGTTTTTAGTTTGTCACATGGCATAAATATGTGTTATTAATCACCCATTTAAATCTGACTGATTAAAAACATTGTTTACCTTATAAAATTAAGTCTCAAAAATCATGAAAAAACCTTATTTTCTCTTGGTCTGGAACGCTAGGGGCGTGTCAGTGCGTGGGCGTGGTTTCAGGCAGCTGCGCTGGTCCTGCTCGTGTCCCACAGTGGAGAGGCACTGAGGCAGACAGCAGAGCCAGTAAACCTGCTCTGTTTTTATCCGAGTTCTGTCTGTAACAGCAGCTACTTTTTCCAAGAGTTACGCTGTTTTTGTAAATAGTTTTCTTGTGTGTTTTTAATCTGGAATGAATTTAAAAAAAAAAAAAAAAGAGTTGCACCATGCGGGATTTGAACCCGTGGGCTTTGGGACGGAAGGCAAGCGCTCTAACCATTGTCCCAACCAGGCATTACAGATACTCAGCATAAAACGACGCAGTATAAAAACATGTTATGATTTGTACGGGTGCCCTGACCATTGCGACATCCAGGGAAGATGCACGAACGAGGCATAATTGATTAGCTAGCTAACAATGAACAAAATATCTATGCTATTGCTATCTGATGCTGTCTGCGATTCGCGAGTGAACGGCTCCACCGAGGCGAATTTATACGGCCGGAGCTGCAGGGGGTGGGGGCTCTACTAATGAGGACCGCGTGACGAAACGCGGTCACGTTTAAAACACGCCTAAAAAATCCTGAACCAGAAATATGTTTATACACAGTTTGCTCTATAACTCCAAAATTAATTGAGCTACAATTTTGAGACTTTTTACTCATTTACAAGATTACAATTATCACATTTATAATATTTATTTAAGAAAATGTTGAAATTCACTTTACACGGTCTTTAAATGAACATGATATATACAGTACTGTACTTGTAAACTGCACATAACATATGTTACACAGGCTGTGTGACAGGTTATTCCACAGGTAGTGAGTAACACTGAGATGACTTGTGATGGTAAGGTAGTGACATACATGATACAGCCACATAGTGAAGCAGCAATAAACATATTAGGTGTCACAGATGTGGATTAGTGAGAAAGAAAGAAGAGTAGAGTTCATAGAAATTGTGGACCAGGAAGTGGGAATGATCCGTGAGAGTGAAGTCCAGAGTTTTAAAAAGAATAAAGAAGGGGAAGGCAGTAGGACCTGATGACATACCAGTGGAGGTTTGGAAATATCTCAGAGAGATGGCAGTGAGGTTTTTGACTCAAATATTCAGAGTCAGAGTCAGAGAGTCAGAGAGTCTTTATTGTCATTTGCACCGCATGTGGTACATGAGATGAAAACGAGATTATGTACACGAGGTCCCAGTTACATCCAACAACAAATGAAAGAGAAAAACAGTAATAACATCTAGAACTAACTAAGAAAAGCATCAACTAGTAATACACTAAGCCTAATATAGTGGGAATAAACAGCAGCACGAACATGAGTCTGCATGAGCAGATGGTCACAGATGAACACAGATGAATACAGCAACAAGAAAACAGATCAGCATCAGTATGATGTGATATTTTGCAGTGTTTATTTTTTTATTTTATTTTTATTTATTCATGAGTCTAACAGCCTCAGGGTAGAAGCTGTTCCTCAGTCTAGTGGTTCTACACTTGATGCTCCTCAACCTCCGTCCTGAGGGGAGTGGGGCAAAGAGTGAGTGTGCTGGGTGAGTGAGGTCTTTCATGATGCAGGTGGCTCTTTTCCTGCATCTGGAGGTGTAAATGTCTGTGATGGTGGGGAGACTGACTCCAACAGACTTCTGTGCAGCCTTCACCACTCTCTGTAGAGCTTTCCTCTCTTCAACTGTGCAGCCTCCATGCCACACGTTGATGCTGGAGCACAGGATGCTCTCCACTGCACACCTGTAGAAGGAGGTGAGGACTGGGCTGCTCAGACCAGCTCGTCTCAGCCGTCTGAGGAAGTAGAGTCTCTGATGACCTTTCTTGATCAGGCTGGTGGTGTTGTTGCTCCAGCTGAGGTTATCATTCATGTGTACACCCAAGTATTTGTAGCTGGAGACCACTTCCACTGCAGACCCACCTATTTTCAGTGGGGCATGGGTGTGTTTGTTCCTTCTGAAGTCCACAATCATCTCCTTTGTCTTCTTCACATTCATGTGAAGATTGTTCTCTTTGCACCAGCTCTCCAGGTGTTCCACCTCCTGTCTGTAGCTGGACTCATCATTGTTTGTGAATGCATCCCACCACCGCTGTATCATCTGCAAACTTAACAATATGACAGCCTGGAAGTGTGGCTGTACAATCATATGTGAGCAGAGTGAACAGAAGGGGGCTCAGCACACATCCCTGAGGAGAGCCAGTGCTGAGGGTTATGGTGGAGGAGGAGAAGTTGTGGATCTTCACGGACTGTGGTCTGTCTGTTAAGAAGTCTAGTACCCAGTTACAAATAGAGGGGCTTAGTCCAAGTGTAGATAGTTTGTCTATCAGAGTTTGGGGGATCATGGTGTTGAAGGCAGATGTGAAGTCCACAAAGAGCAGACGCACGTATGAGTCTTTCTGATCCAGGTGGGTGAGAGCAGTGTGGACCACGGAAGAAATGGCGTCCTCTGTTGATCGGTTCTCACGGTATGCGTATTGATGAGGGTCCTCATTGATGTTGACGGTTGCCTTGATGTGGGACATGACCAGTTTCTCAAAACATTTAGCGACTATCGGGGTGAGGGCCACCGGTCTATAGTCATTCAGACCAGTCACTGTGGAGCTCTTTGGGACTGGGATGATGGTCGCGGTCTTCAGGCAGGTGGGAACTGACTCCAGTGCAAGTGAGGTGGTGAAGATGTCAGCCAGCACCTCACAGAGCTGGTCCGCACATTCCTTCAGAACTTTCCCTGGGATGTTGTCTGGTCCGGTTGCTTTATGAGGATTAATCTTTCTGAGACTGCCTCTCACTTCTGCTGCGGACACCCTGAGATGCTCTTCATCTGGTGATGAGGTGAGTCTGGTGCTAGCAGGTCTGTTTGGATCATCAAAACGTGCATAAAGAAAAAAAAAAAAAACGTGGCTGTCGAGCAGGAATCATGACGAGACTTCGAGCAGACGCTAAAACCGGTAAACCCCCGATGCCGGCTTTATTTCTGTCTAACGTGCGTTCGCTCGACAACAAGATGGATCTGCTTCGTCTGAGAGTAACAACGTCTGGGGAGATGAGGAGATGTTCGGTGCTTTGTCTCACGGAAACATGGATCAATGAAGACACTCCTGACTCTGTTTACGAGTTGGATAATAAACTATTTTTCAGAACGGACCGGAGCATCGAGACTACGGGGAAAACGCGAGGTGGGGGTGTCTGTATTTACGTTAACAAAGACTGGTGCACGAACTGTGCCGTTATCAGCAGGATCTGCTCAGCTGCTGTGGAGCTTTTAACAATAAGATGTAGGCCACATTACCTCCCCCGCGACTATTCAGCGATAATAATAAGCAATGTTTACATAGCACCCGATGCTAATGCTAAAGTCGCTCAGGAAGAAATTCATGAGTTACTCACTTCGCTGCAGTGTAAATATCCTGAGGGGTTTTTCATTGTTTCCGGGGACTTCAATCACGTGGATTTACGTGCCATCCTCCCAACCTTCAATCAGCACGTTTTCACAGAAACACGAGGAAATAAGACATTAGACCAGGTCTACACGAATGTGAAGGGGGCGTACACGGCGAAGCCACGCCCACCGATCGGGGCTTCCGACCATCGCTCCCTGCTATTGGTCCCTAGACAGCTCCCCCCACTCAGACGTTCGATGCCAGAACAAAGAGTGATAACATCGTGGCGCCAAGATAGTTCCCCCATGCTGAGGGACTGCTTTGAAAACACAAACTGGTCTGTCTTCAAAGAGGCAGCTACGAATGGAAATTCAATTGACCTGGAGCTTTATGCTTCCTCTGTCCTGGGTTACATCAGTACATGTGCTGAAAATGTATCCATAAGAAAGTGTGTTAAATTTTACCCCAATCAAAAACCCTGGCTAAATAAAGATGTCCGCACCCTGCTGGCAGCCAGGGACACTGCATTCAAGTCTAAAGACACTGAGGAGTTGAGAAAGTGCAGGAGAGAACTGGATGATGGCATAAAGAAGGCCAAAGCCGCGTATGCACAGAGGATCGAGGGACAGTTCACCTCACATGATCCAAGGAGCATGTGGCAGGGCATCAAATGCTTAACAGACTACAAGGGCAAAAGCAAACAATGCCCCAGGGACCCATCCCTGCCTGATGCCCTCAATAAGTTTTATGCACGTTTTGATGATCCAAACAGACCAACTAGCACCAGACTCACCTCATCACCAGACGAGGAGCACCTCAAAGTGACCGCAGCAGAAGTGAGAGGCAGTCTCAGAAGGATCAACCCTCATAAAGCTACGGGTCCAGACAACATCCCAGGGAAAGTTCTGAAGGAATGTGCGGACCAGCTCTGTGAGGTGCTGGCTGACATCTTCACCACCTCACTTGCACTGGAGTCAGTTCCCACCTGCCTGAAGACCGCCACCATCATCCCAGTCCCAAAAAGCTCCACAGTGACTGGTCTGAATGACTATAGACCGGTGGCCCTCACCCCGATAGTCGCTAAATGTTTTGAGAAACTGGTCATGTCCCACATCAAGACAGCCGTCAACATCAACGAGGACCCTCATCAATATGCATATCGTGAGAACCGATCAACAGAGGACGCCATCTCCTCCGTGGTCCACACTGCTCTCACCCACCTGGATCAGAAGGACTCATACGTGCGTCTGCTCTTTGTGGACTTCACATCTGCCTTCAACACCATGATCCCCCAAACTCTGATAGACAAACTATCCACACTTGGACTAAGCCCCTCTATTTGTAACTGGGTCTTAGACTTCTTAACAGACAGACCACAGTCCGTGAAGATCCACAACTTCTCCTCCTCCACCATCACCCTCAGCACTGGCTCTCCTCAGGGATGTGTGCTGAGCCCTCTTCTGTTCACTCTGCTCACATATGATTGTATAGCCACACATCCAGGCTGTCATATTGTTAAGTTTGCAGATGATACAGCTGTGGTGGGATGCATCACAGATAATGATGAATCCAGCTACAGACAGGAGGTGGAACATCTGGAGAGCTGGTGCAAAGAGAACAACCTTCACATGAATGTGAAGAAGACGAAGGAGATGATTGTGGACTTCAGAAGGAACAAACACACCCACACCCCACTGTATATAGGTGGATCTGCGGTGGAGGTGGTCTCCAGCTACAAATACCTGGGTGTACACTTGAATGATAACCTCAGCTGGAGCAATAACACCACCAGCCTGATCAAGAAAGGTCATCAGAGACTCTACTTCCTCAGACGGCTGAGACGAGCCGGTCTGAGAAGCCCAGTCCTCACCTCGTTCTACAGGTGTGCAGTGGAGAGCGTCCTGTGCTCCAGCATCAACGTGTGGCATGGAGGCTGCACAGTTGCAGAGAGAAAAGCTCTGCAGAGAGTGGTGAAGGCTGCACAGAAGTCTGTGGGAGTCAGTCTCCCCACCATCACAGACATTTACACCTCCAGATGCAGAAAAAGAGCCACCTGCATCATGAAAGACCTCACTCACCCAGCACACTCACTCTTTGCACCACTCCCCTCGGGACGGAGGTTGAGGAGCATCAAATGTAGAACCACTAGACTGAGAAACAGCTTCTACCCTGAGGCTGTCAGACTCATGAATAAATAAATAATAAGAATAAACACTGCAAAATGTCACATCATACTGATACTGTACTGATCTGTTTCTTGTTGCTGCGTTCATCTGTGACCATCTGCTCATGTTCGTGCTGCTGTTTATAATGATGTTTTTCTACTACATTAGGGCTTAGTGTATTACTAGCTGATGTGATGTCTCTCTTAGTTAATCCTAGATGTTATTATTGTATTTCTCTTGCATTTGTTGTTGGATGTAACTGGGACCCTGTGTACATAATCTCGTTTTCAACACATGTACTACATGCGGTGCAAATGACAATAAATTCTCTCTGACTCTGACTCTGACTCTGACAGAGGGTTCTTGTTAGCAGCTGCTGAAAGTAACTAATAAATTAACTTAGTAATTAACTTAGTTACTTTCCAAATCAAGTAATCAGTAACTTAACTAAGTTACTTTTTCAATGTAACTATGCCATCACTGTGGGCCACTCTGCTCAAAATGCCCGGGCCGATTTTTTGTCCCAGTCCAGCCCTGATGTGATGAAAACTAAATGTGACAAAGCCAGTAATGTTCGGTGGAGGTTCATTCCGAAGGGTTTGTTTCACCTGAAGGGCTTGCCATCGGTTGTTTTATATAAATGATCCCTCATCATAGCACAGAACACAATTTCTTATGTACATTTGCCTTTCAGTGTAAAATTCAGACATCTTGACAATTTGTTAACAAGTTGAGTTAATGGATGCTTACTTTACTTATTGGTTGACTTTATGCAAGACCTTTTTAGTTTCCCTTTAAAACAACATTTTTTTTAATTAAGTCAGATGGAGAGATTTTATATATCTGTAGATATCTATATCTGCAGTTTTATGTAGATCTACACTGAACATGCACCTTCAGCACTTACGGTTTGTTTTATAGACAGTGTGTGTGTTTGTGTGGAAGCTGTGTAAATGTAATAAAGATATTTGAGGGTGCACAATTCATAACCAAAGCTTCATAATTTGCCTTCCCACTAAGGACACCTTGCCACCTCTGCCTCCACCATCTTGCTTCTGTGCTTTTAGCTTTGGAAAAGTCAGATCCTTTGTTTTCCCCACCAAGACTCAAATCCAATCATCTACAAAAAAATTGCAAACTCTGCAAAACCTGAGACTATGAACACAAGCAGAGCAACAATATGGCAACAAAGTACATTTATTGCAGTGCTGCTAGAGTTTTTCTAGTTCCACACAGACTATTTCTAGTTCTTAACTTCTAAATCTACTGTACATTAGATATGGCACAAGTTTCTGGTATATGAATGTGTGTATGAATGGGTGGATGGCTGGTACTCAAGCGCTTTGGGGCTCATCACAGGGGGCTGGAAGGCGCTATATAAGTAAGCTCAATTTACCATAAGTGAATGAAAGAGGATAAGTAAACAATTTCATCCTCTAGGAAGAAACTCAACATAAGGCTCACCTGCATCTCCTTGTCTCCATACTTTGAAGGGTTTTTACTGCCTTGGCTCTTCCTTCGCAGCTTCTTTAGTTCCCCCTGGCACTTCTCTAGGCTCTCTCCTTTGTTCTTGTTTTCCACTTGGTATTTCTTCAAGGCAGCCTGTGTGGAAAAACAAGGAGTACAACATAAACTGAAACTTCCTGAAGAAACTTTGACGGGGATTGCCAGGACAATTTAAAATTATTTATTTGAAAAATGTGTGTTGGTGTTCGCTTTCAGCTACCACTATAAAAATTTTCAGCTGAATCGCTCTAAAAATGGCAGAGTTATCGTATTTTTTCTCCTTTATCCAAGGTGGCCATCTTGGATATTTGATTTGCATTAGGAATGTATAACAAGTCGCTCTCAGCTACAACCAAACTAAATTTCAGCCCAATATCCCTAAGAATGATCGAGTTATAGTCAATTTTGTGTCTGCTGAGGCAACTGTGGCAGCCATATTGAATCAAAATGGCGCCAAACGATCAGTTTTAGACCGGATGATTACTTTCTGCAAGTTTCAAACATATCCAACATTGAGTTTCTGTTTTCTTCAGGGACATCTACGCTCCAAGTCATGTGACTTGACAGCAGCAGTTAGTGTGAGGAGTGTTCTCTCATTAATGTCCTATGGGGAAATATGGCATTTTTGTTAGAAAAATTATGTCACCATGGTAACTCCGATTGCCAATAAAAGTAACAGCCCTCACGTTGAGATTGAGCTGGTCGCTTTGTAAGTTTTGTGGGGGTACACGTTGTGGTTTGGGCCACATTAACAGTGACGGGGGAAAAAAAAGAAAGAAAGAAACACTTATTAGATGTAGAATAATAGCGCCTTCCATGCATTGCAATGGCAGTCCCCAATTTTTTTTTTAAGGACCACAATTGAAAAATTTGCATTGAGGAAAGATGAGTAAACTTTTAACTCTTAAAAGTTGTCTGTCAAATCCCAGCTCATAAACAACTTCTAGATTCAACCTAAATCCTTAGAGTGATTATATACTTAAAATTTCATAAACAACGCCAATCAGTTTAACTATGAACATGTTTACATGAGATGTATCAAAGTTATAGTTTTGTTACAAAGTTCTGGTGCAAGACAATCGGATGCTACTTTAACACTGACCAAAAAACTAACACAGAAAAGCTTGTGTCGCTGCCCTGATGAAGCAGCACCGTTTGATATTAAAAAGGTGGTTTTAATAGTGGTGGATTATTGCACATCAGCACTTGATCAAGAAGCACTTTGCCTCTGTTATTGTACCTTAGACGACCCTGAAAATACATTCTTAAATTGTCAAAATGTCTATATTTATATTATTCTAAACAAAATCCAGATTGGTAAAAAACATTTTTAGGTTTGGTTTGTCAACACTGCTTGCGAGACCATCTTTTCAAACATCCACTGCTATTGACGAGGCTACTCGATGTAGCTTCAGTTGATTTTCATCACAAAGTG
The DNA here is from genome assembly GCA_038048925.1 of Garcialebias charrua. Lineage (NCBI taxonomy): Eukaryota > Metazoa > Chordata > Actinopteri > Cyprinodontiformes > Rivulidae > Garcialebias > Garcialebias charrua. The sequence continues at coordinate 25,079 of JBBPBX010027935.1, forward strand.
AGCAATCAGAAATCAGTCGTAGCCGTCCAAAGGAGACGAAAATAAACATGAAATTTGTGTCAAATCCTAATTAAATAGCACAATCCTTTCATTTTATTAATTTAATTTGCTTTATTATTTATTTATCGAGAAAGGAAACAACTTTGTTTCCTTGGCTTTAGCAGCTCTGTTGCTATGGTAACAGTGTCTGGTGCGAGAAAGCTCATATGGTCTCTGTGCGAGGCAAAATTGGAAGAAAAGTGCTTATGAACGGGGTTCAAAACCCACATTTGCATGCTGCATGAAAATGAGAACATAAGCAGGTATTCTCAGGGCATTCTGGAAAAAGCAGCAGAAAATAAGCTGCTGCTGCCATCGAGAGACTTTCAGCATCACAGACGATGTGTTGGGATTTTACAGAAGAGATGGGTGTTCTGGTCTGCAGGTTGAGATGGACAAAAAAGAACTCAATTGAAAAAAAGTCCACAAGCAGTAAGTTTTTAACAACAGCTTAAATTTAGCATTTTACATTTGCCTACTAATTAGTATACTGTATTTCAGTTAGCTGCCTTCTTGAAATATGTGTCTAAAATGAACCAAATCAAGCGTTCACACCTTTATCAGCTTTGTGACTCAATGAAAATAGCAGCAAATGACTCATTCTTTCAATTTCCTCATACTCTGAGATAAAACGATAAACCAACATTGGTTGTTGCTCCCTCATTGCAGCTGAATTTCAATTGAAAGAAAAGTAAGGCTTCAACATACTTGTGAATTTTATTGAAACTTTCAGAAAAGTTGGATGAATACCATATCTACAAATGATTAACATTTAGAGTCAATCAACAAAGTTCATGCTCAATAATCCAGGTAAAAATTACAACAAAGTTAAGTCAGGTCTTCTGGATGGTTTCTTTGCATTGAAACATTTCGTCCTTCATCCAAAGGACTTAATCAGTCCAAGGAGTCACAACAAACTCAGTCCCATAACTCACATAGTGGACCAACCAGTGTTCTGGCGATAAGATGGTTTCTGGAGTCCACCCTCTCCCCCGTCAACTCCTCTGAGGCAGTCATGGCCAAAGTGTATCAAAACATTTTGAGTCAATCCAATTAATTGGCTGCTACAGCGAATCAACATTAACCAACATTTAAATGATGATATAACCCAGTCAAGTTCAGTATTTTACCTCGTTTTATGGCACCACGATTTATCGTTTTATACCACTACTTTTATTTTAACTTCAGTTTTACTGTAGTTTATTATTATTGTTATTGTTGTCTGTACTTTATATGTTCTGTGTGGAACAGGTCCCTCTTGTAAATGAGTCCCCGTGGCTCAGTGAGACTAGATTGTATAAATAAAGGTTGAATGAATGAAATGCTTACACAAATAAATACATATAGATAATAGATGTGGTAAAAGCTGAGGCATTCACAACATATCCTCTGCATCTGGTGATATTGCATGAGGTGGTACATACCATTTGAAATTGGTCTAAAACACTAGCATGAAAGGCATCAGGTATCTGCATTCCTTTGAGGAATGCTATGCCTTTAAATTCTTTAAGCCTTGTTTTCTTTTTCTGCTCGTTGTGCATTTGACGTCACCTTTAGACTGAGTTTTATTGTTGCTGTCGGCACTCAGTGTGAGGTCACACAAGTCAGGGCTGCATGTGGTCATCAACACAAGGCCGTTAGAGGACAGGTGAAGACATTAGCACCACACAGACCCTGCAGGTGAGTGCATGGTAAAGTTAGAAACGTGAGTTCTACTTACGTTTTTTAGTTAAAAGCCTCCCGCCCTGATAGAAAATCCTGCGTTGAGCAAAAGAGGGAAGACGGTTGAATTTTATAAAACTTTGTTCTTTGTTTTTGGAGTCAGAGTGTGTAAACAAGATGATATTTTAAATCCCCTTCTTTTGTAACAACTGAACCTCGGAGTCACAACACTGAAGTCGGTGGACTCTGACCTCCATACCAACAAACTGAACCACCGTCTGCTCCAAGAAGATGAGAAGTGTGCTGAAAGGTCAGTCTGGGTTTAAGCCCTCATTCTGACCTCTGTGCAGTGACTGACACTTTCTGTAATCTTGTGTGAGCACCATCTTACAGCGGCTGTGAGGTGTAAATGAACAACGTTTCAAAGAAACAACAAAAACATTTTAAAAAGCTGAATTACATTTGAATTTTTTTTATTAAATTTGAAAAAATGGAATTATATTAAGCTAAAGCAGAAGTGACTAAAACATTTGAAAAAACGGAATCACATTTGAAAAAACGGAATTAAAGTAGGAAAAAATATAATAATAAACACAACTAATAAATAACAAAGAAAAACAAAACAACAAATCCCACCACTTCCGGTTTTGCTTAATGTAGTAATTCCGTATTTATATATATTTTTTCAAATGTAAATTTTTTTTTTCAAATGAAATTCCAGCCACTTCTGCTTTGGCCACTTCCACTTTGGCTTAAAGCATTTATTATTATATATTTTTTCCAAATTTAAATTATTTTTTTCTCCCCCAAACGTGATTCTGGCCACTTCCGCTTCAGCTTAATGTAATTCAGTTTTTTTTCTAAAATTCCGTTTTTTCCAAATGTAATTCTTTTTTTTTTTTCCAAATGTAATTCTGTTTCTTCAAATGTAATTCTGTTTTTTTTTTTCCAAATGTAATTCTGTTTCTTCAAATGTGATTCTGTTTTTTCAAATGTAATTCTGTTTTTTCAAATGTACCGGTAATTCTTTTTTTCCCCAATTTAGATCATTTACACCTCACGGCCACTGTACCATCTTGACAGAAACTTGCAGCAGATTCTTCTCCTAACCCAGACCACTCAGCAACAAACTAATTATCTTTTTTTCAGCATGCGCTGAAATTTGTTCTTAAACAAAGTGATTGCAATTGTAGATCAGAAAAAAATGCAGTCATACAAAAACAGAAACAAAAATATTTCTGAAATTGTTGATGTTTTTTATGTTTAATATACTAGTTCAGAAAATGAAAAGACATTTAACGTGTCGATTACTTGGAGTTTAATAATAATAATAATAATAATGAATTCAATTTATAACACAATTTTCATTAGTGAAAATCTCAAAGTGCTACACACATTGAATGCTACACACATTCATACACCGGTAGTGGCAGACTACCATGCAAGGTGCTTTCCAGTCCTACCGGGAGCAACTCGGGGTTAAGTGTCTTGCCCAAGGACACAACACATGGTGTGGGGAACCGGGATTCGAACCGCCAACCTTCCGATCGGGGGACGACTGCCATTACCACTACGCCACGGCCGCCCTATACGGACATTCTATTTATTTAGGACATTCTATTTAATCTGAACTTGTAGGATTATCTGTTAAGTCAGAAAACGCTTTTCTCAATTTAATATAAAAATATTACACTAAATGTGTGAGTAGCTGTGAGCTACAGCAGCATTTATTATTTTTTTCTTTCAACAAAACAATAAAATAATGTCAACATTATCCCATCCCCCAAAACAACGCACAGCAGAAGTGCTGTACACTTGGGCTGCAGCCCACTCATTCTAAAGATATCACACATAGACCCACTCTGCAGCACTTACACACACTCTACAAGGGGCTTATTATAATCAGTCTACCCCTGATGGTTTATTAGATGTGAAATGCTGCGGAATCTGATTTTAAAGCAGAACTTAACACATACACAGCTTCACAGCCATGACTGAGATCACTTTATTTCACATTGCTTCAAAGGATTTAATGTAACATCACATGCATTTATTAACATAAGCTCAACAGTGTTCTTTGCAGCATAGAGTAATCCTCTGATTTCAGAGACTTGAGCGACAGATTCAGATACTCACAGTCAAATATCGAGCATCCAGGTCCACCTTCTTCTCAAGCTCTGAGAGCAGTTCATTGTGAAAAGACTTCAGCTGAAAAACAAAGAATGTGTTACACATTCAGTAACAATTGCTCACTTGCAGAGCGTTTTAACAACAAATTTCTATCCTGTGAAAACTTTGCAGATCACATATGTATTTGAATCACTGTTAAACAAACCAAAAAAATAAATATACATATAGTAGCCCCTTGTTTATCATG
>JBBPBX010027936.1:10095-36933 GCA_038048925.1 Garcialebias charrua
TATATACACGCTGCATATCCGTGTGATTTGTTTTTTGCGTAAATACGGTTGTTGTTTTAATTTGTAGCGATACTGGAAATGACGTACAAAGTACAAAGTAGTCGCCAAAGAATAAATTTTACAGCAGACGAAGACGGAATAAAAACAAAACATTCCTAAATAATAGGCAATGGCTGCACTTGAACCGTTTTCTGTATTGATTATCGAACTTTTTGAGAGAGTAAAACCACACTCTGAAATCAGTAATGTTTTGCGTCGCCATGAAGCTCCACATTACTCGGTAATGAGTGTCAGAAGGTTTTGTATGGAGCACAACTTGCAAAGACACAACAATGAGTTGGACGCCGATTTGGAATGTGCTGTACTTTCTTCAGTTTACCAAGTACAGTATGTACCTAAGTTTATGGGCAATATACTGCTATAAAATGAGCGAAACTTGTAAATACAAGCTAGCTGACGTTAGCTTTCTCTAGGCATTGTGTATACATGGTGCGTTACAGTAATGGACCAGCAGGGGTCCTCTTGCCGGCCAAAACAATAAAATAATGAGAGAGAGGCAAAATTATTAGACATTTATCTCGTACCTATTACCTTCACGTACCTATAACACATCCAGAATAAATATGTCATAGTTTTAATTTAGATATTGGGGTAAACAGCAATTCAAAGTACTTCAAAATGCTAATTTCAGTTTGCTTATCTATAACTTCTATTGAAAATGTTGATTGATTAAACAAAAGTGTGTGTATGTGTGTGTACATATGCTAATACACACATACACACACATACACACACATATATATATATATATATATATATATATATATATATATATATATATATATATATATATATATATATATATATATATATATATATCGTAAACACCTTTTCAGGAAAAAATAGTAACAGCCATCAAACAAATAAATATTAACTTCTTCTTTGTAACACTGAACATGAAATATGAATTTTGAATAGAGGTCATAGAAAAGCAAACTGAAAGAGGCATTTTGAGGTACTTTGACTTGCTCTTTTATACAAAATCTAAAACTGACATTTATTCTTGATATATTATAGGTATGTGAAAGTAATAAGTATGGCATAATTGTATATTGTTTATAGCCTTAGGGGGCGGCCGTGGCGTAGTGGTAATCAGAGAGTCAGAGTCAGAGAGAATTTATTGTCATTTGCACCGCATGTAGTACATGTGTTGAAAACGAGATTATGTACACAGGGTCCCAGTTACATCCAACAACAAATGCAAGAGAAAAACAATAATAACATCTAGGATTAACTAAGAGAGACATCAGCTAGTAATACACTAAGCCCTAATGTAGTAGAAAAACATCATTATAAACAGCAGCACGAACATGAGCAGATGGTCACAGATGAACGCAGCAACAAGAAACAGATCAGTATCAGCATGATGTGACATTTTGCAGTGTTTATTCTTATTATTTATTTATTCATGAGTCTGACAGCCTCAGGGTAGAAGCTGTTCCTCAGTCTAGTGGTTCTACATTTGATGCTCCTCAACCTCCGTCCCGAGGGGAGTGGTGCAAAGAGTGAGTGTGCTGGGTGAGTGAGGTCTTTCATGATGCAGGTGGCTCTTTTTCTGCATCTGGAGGTGTAAATGTCTGTGATGGTGGGGAGACTGACTCCCACAGACTTCTGTGCAGCCTTCACCACTCTTTGTAGAGCTTTCCTCTCTGCAACTGTGCAGCCTCCATGCCACACGTTGATGCTGGAGCACAGGACGCTCTCCACTGCACACCTGTAGAACGAGGTGAGGACTGAGCTTCTCAGACCGGCTCGTCTCAGCCGTCTGAGGAAGTAGAGTCTCTGATGACCTTTCTTGATCAGGCTGGTGGTGTTATTGCTCCAGCTGAGGTTATCATTCATGTGTACACCCAGGTATTTGTAGCTGGAGACCACCTCCACCGCAGATCCACCTATATACAGTGGGGTGTGGGTGTGTTTGTTCCTTCTGAAGTCCACAATCATCTCCTTCGTCTTCTTCACATTCATGTGAAGGTTGTTCTCTTTGCACCAGCTCTCCAGATGTTCCACCTCCTGTCTGTAGCTGGATTCATCATTATCTGTGATGCATCCCACCACAGCTGTATCATCTGCAAACTTAACAATATGACAGCCTGGATGTGTGGCTGTACAATCATATGTGAGCAGAGTGAACAGAAGAGGGCTCAGCACACATCCCTGAGGAGAGCCAGTGCTGAGGGTGATGGTGGATGGCAGTCGTCCCCCGATCGGAAGGTTGGCGGTTCGAATCCCGGTTCCCCACACCATGTGTCGTTGTGTCCTTGGGCAAGACACTTAACCCCGAGTTGCTCCGGGTAGGACTGGAAAGCACCTTGCATGGTAGTCTGCCGCTACCGGTATATGAATGTGTGTAGCATTCAATGTGTGTAGCACTTTGAGATTTTCACTAATGAAAAGTGCGTTATAAATTGAATTCATCATCATCATCATCATCAAATACTGTATGCATCTCATTTTCTCTCATTGTTTTTTGACTGCAGGGGCACTTGCTGTTTCTCTTATTGTAATGCACCATGTATGAGCCACACAAATCTTTAAGAGATAACTAATGTTGACTGGTTTGACCGCAGTACATCAGATAACATTTTACATTTGTGTGTGTGTTAGACAGGACCATCCTATGGACGGAAATTTATGACGGGATACTTGTCATCTATTGGGATACATGCTGGAGAAACCAGAGTCGGTAGGGTCTTAAGAGAGGTGCACCAGCCTTACCATCAGTTGCGACATGTGAGTGAATCTGGCAATTATATATTAAACAGTGTAACAACTCAAACACTGCTTTTTATAATAGATTTTTAAAAATATGTATCCACTTCACAGGAACAAACACACCCACACCCCACTGAACATAAGAGGATCTGCAGTGGAAGTGGTCTCCAGCTACAAGTACTTGGGTGTACACATGAATGATAACCTCAGCTGGAGCAACAACACCACCAGCCTGATCAAGAAAGGTCATCAGAGACTCTACTTCCTCAGACGGCTGAGACGAGCTGGTCTGAGAAGCTCAGTCCTCACCTCCTTCTACAGGTGTGCAGTGGAGAGCATCCTGTGCTCCAGCATCAACGTGTGGCATGGAGGCTGCACAGCTGCAGAAAGAAAAGCTTTGCAGAGAGTGGTGAAGGCTGCACAGAAGATGTTGGAGTCAGTCTCCCCACCATCACAGACATTTACACCTCCAGATGCAGGAAAAGAGCCACCTGCATCATAAAAGACCCCACTCACCCAGCACACACACTCTTTGCCCCACTCCCTTCAGGACGGAGGTTGAGGAGCATTAAGTGTAGAACCACTAGACTGCGGAACAGATTCTACCCTGAGGCTGTTAGACTCATGAATAAATAACCAGAATAATCACTGTGAAATATCACATCAAGTTGCTGCTGCTGATCTGTTTCATGTTGCTATGTTCATTGTGCACATCTGCTCACACAGCTGCTGTGTGGAGTAATGGTTTTCTATGATATTAGTGTTGTGTGTATTTTTTATTTAGTGTATTTTTACTTGATGTTTTTCTTAGTTCATATCTTAGATGGTATTATTGTTCTTCTTTTACATTTTATTGTTGGATGTAACTGGGACCCTGTGTACATAATCTCCTTTCATCACATGTACCACATGTGGTGCAAATGACAAAGATTCTCTGACTCTGACTTTATTTTTAAAATCCTTTTTTCTCTCAAATAATGAAAAAAAAAACCAGACACTAACTAACAAAAATAGCAGCTAGAAATAATTTTTCTCCAGTCATTTTTAATTTGAACGAGATTTAGCCTACCAGAAAGCCTACACTTATTTTTGCAGGAAGTTTTCTTGTCCTGCTATCAGCTGCTTCTGTCCTTTAATATTACTAATAAAAATTATAAATATATATGATGTGTTGGTGGCTGACTGATAATTTGTATTATTATTCAAATTTGTATTTGGCAGGTTACATGACCAAATCTAGATTCTGTCAAGGCCGAGGCAGACCTTTGCGCTGGAGCGAGCGCGACGCACCGCTGTGTGAGCGCCGTGCGAACGCCGCTTGCACAAGCCTTTGAACACTCGCGCGAACGCGCCAAGCTCCAATTTTACGACCGCGCACACTTGCGCGGTGTCTGACCATAAACTTCCCCGGCGCCGGACTGTTTTGTATGTTACACAAATGAATTAAATTCCTCTTCTTTATCGCTGATCGGGCCTTTTCTTTTGTTTTTTTGCCTAAAGTCGAGTAATGCTTCATCCTCCGTTCACTCCATGACTGAAATGAATGAATTCATGTCCTACCTGGCAGCGCGATGTTTTAAATATTTCCTGGTAGGCTGTGGGTTGCTGGAATAGCACTCCCTGTTTTTATTTTTATTTTTTAGAAGTTTATATTAAAGGACAACACCCACCGTGACAGTAACAATTCACCATATTGGAGAATTACTGTAGTATTTTATGAATTTTATTTTCATTTTTGCATTTGGGCCAGGCGAGGGTTAAAAAAAACACAACAACAACCCACTCCCGAATGAATCCGGAAACCTGGTCGAAGAGTCCCGAAGGGTCATGCCTCTTGTTACCTGGATGTCCACCCAGAAGGCAGAAGGTAGGAGTGAGTTTCCATGGAGGTTTATGAGAGAGAGTGCGTTAAAACTGCATATTTCCTGCATATTTCCTTGTGCATTTGTGTGTGGACCAGCGCTCTGATTTTATTTATTATTTATTTTATAACACCGCTGCGACCGTTGCTGCTCTCATTCATTCTGCCCAGAGGAGCGAGCCGCGCGCGGTCTCTGGCTCCTTGTTCCGCTGGTTCCTCGTTCCTTTGAAGTTCCTCGTGCCGGTGTAATTTGCTCCCTCGAGTGTATTTGCTCTCGTCAGCCTTGTTGCGGGGATATGAAGATAAAACACGGGGAGGGTCGGGAAGCACACGCGCGGGCAGAGCTCAGCTGCGAGGCTGGGTGCCTTTCTGATCACGGAGGCGAGAGAATAAAAAGTCGATGCGGAAATTAATGAATTTGTCGCGATCAAACGAATTAAACTAGTATGTCTAAGTGGATGCTCGCTCAGAATATGAGTGAGCGACAGCAGGATTAATCAACAGGCAGCTTTAGGGAATATTTAAAAATGCTTCCTTTTTCTTTTCCTCTGCTCGCCTGTAACTCCAAGGCGTCACTCTGGTGACGTGAATGCCCAAGTGAATGCCCATATATGGAGAGGGGCAGATTTTCCCGGAGCTGCATGCTAAAATCTGCTATAAATCATGAAATAACACATTTAGTGTTATTTCTCCACAATATAAGTAAACGCTCCTGTATTATTTTTAAATAAACTAATAAATATTAATGGCGATGCAATTTGAAAACATGGTGGGTGTTGGGCTTTAACATATAAAGTGATAAAAGACCGCCGCGGGAGCAGCGGAGCGAACAGCTGCTCGTCTGGGCCAAAGCCAGCGCTTGTATCATGAGCTGTCAATCATTTCAGTAGGCGTGTCAGCAAGTGACCAATCAGCGACCTCAGTTTGTCCCCTCCAAGCGCAGCTGCTCACATTACAACAAGGATTTGGAGCGAGAACGCGAGCATTTAACGTGTTAAAGAAAGCAGAGCTCTGCCCGGTGAACGGGTGCGCACAGAATGTGCCGTAGTGTGGCGTATTGGGAGGACGCTCAGCTCTGCCCCGGCCTTTAGCAATAAAAAAACAACAACTAGGTTATAACACCCCACACAAGACCAGGTTTATTTTGTTAGTGGAGGGTTTATATTTATTTATTTATCACCAGGAGTATTAAAATTAGTTATAACCGTGACACGATAGTGGGCTCGTTTCACAGAGAAATGTAATTTCGTTTTAAAACGAAAAAACGGAATAACCAAAGCTTGTTTGGTTATTCCGTTTTTATTTTGAAACGGAATAACCAAAGAACGAACCATACACGGATTCTCTAGACACCAGGCCTCAAAAACACATCATTTGCGAGCGTAGAGAGTCTGAGTTGACTGAGCTCTCGCTCCCTGTATTGTGTTTATAACATTACCGGGCAGGCCGGAGGCCATCAGCCGGTTCCTCTCAGTGGCCAAGCCCAGTGAAGCCACAATTCTGGGCGTGGGTGAAGGAGCTGCCCGTGGACCTGTGTCAGCAAGTCCCGGTGGGGGGGCAGCTGCCATGGTGTCCCTGACAACAGTGAGATCACTTCTGGGAACCATGGTTTCTGTGGCCATCTGGGAGCTATGAGTATTAGGGAGAGAGCTCCCCTGCATACCCGTTCCAGCGTTGCCTGAATCAAGGGATGGGGGAAACGTATAATATAGCACCCATGCTGGCTAGTTGTGTGCCAGAGCGTCTGTTCCCAGCGGTGAGATTGTTTCCCTTATCGAATGATATAGGGCGCAGTGAGTACTGCTGCTGTAGGCGAACAAATCTACGGATGCCCGCCCGTATCGTGCCCAGACATGGTCCACGATATGCGGGTTCAGCCTCCACTCTGAGGAGAACAGGGGCCCTCTGGAGAGGGCGTCTGCCCCGTGGTTTAGCTCGCCCGGGATGTGTGTCGCTCTCAGCAACAGTATTCGGGAGTTGCACCACGTGAGCAGTTTGTGTCAAGCTGAGGAGGGGTCGGGACCTTGTCCCCCCTTCTCTGTTGATGAAGGACACTGTCGTTCTGTTGTCCGATTTTATCAGGACATGTTGTTTTGTAATCAGCCCCTTCTTGTAAAAGTGCTTCATGGACAAAAACACGGCTTTCAGTTCCAGGAAGTTGATATGGAGCCTTGCCTCCTGCTGTTTCCAGACCCCTCGGGCATGCTGGTTTCTGCAGAAAGCTCCCCAACCTGTCTTTGAAGCGTCTGTGGTGATCAGCACGCGAGACAGTACTCGTCCCAGCGTGACGCCTGTCCTAAACACTGAAGGGGCCCTCCAGGGTTCCAGAGCCTTCATGCACTCTGGGCAGATCAGTATCCCCCCTGACCATCTGGGAGGGGCAGGATACATTTATTTGTTTAGCCATATTTGCAGAGGGCACATTTTTAATAAGGCCTGAGGCACGCAGACAATGGCTGCTGCCAGCAGGCCCAAGAGACGCTGGCATAGTTTGAGGGACACTCTCTGGCCCAGCTGAAAATGTACCAGGCAGAGGTACATGGATGAAATCCGAGCCTCTGAGAGCCATGCTCTGTACAGAATGGAGTTGACCTGTACACCCAAAAATACGGTAATCTGGGATGGTATCAGATTGCTCTTCTGTAGGTTTATTACGAAACCCAGAGCCTCCAGGTGAGTCATCATCATCATCTGTGAGTGCTGCTGCGCCTGGTCTCTGTCGCGCCCGAGGATCAACAGATCGTCGAGATCATTTAGAACTCTGACCCCTTGACCCCACAGTGGGGTTAAGGCTGCATCCAGACATTTCGCAAATGATCTTGGTGCAGTTTTTAGTCCGAAAGGGAGGGCCAGAATTTTGAATGCTTTTCCTTCGAAGGCAAAACGGAGATATTTTCTGTGTTGCACCAGGATGCTCATGTGGGAAAATGCGTCTTTCAAATTGATGCTGCAGAAATAATCCCTCAGTCTCACCGACTGGATTACCTGCCTCAATGTAAGCATCCTGAATTTGTACGTTTTTATCCTTCTGTTCAGGATTCTGAGATCCAATATAGGCCTCAAGCCCTGGTCTCGTTTTGGCACGAGGAAGTACTTGCTGTAGTGACCTTTGTGTACATTGTGGTTTGGAACAACATTTATTACTCCTTTCTCTAGCATTGTAGAGATTTCCTCCCATAGAACGTGGGCACGGTCTGGGTTTATGTTGGACAGCAACACCCCCATGAAAGGGGGTGGCCGCTTGTGGAACTGCAGTAGGAGGCCCCGACTGACAGTCAACATGACCCACGTGTTTGGATGACACGTCCTCCAGGCCTGAGTGTGTGTGCTTAGCTTGTGAGGCATGCATATTCTGGGTTGTTGTTATGTCGAGGGTGCGGGGGGGAGCAGTGACCCCCACCCGGTTGCCCTTCAACGAGCTGACCTGTCCGCCAGTGGTCGCCAGGAAGTCTGCCTGTGGCTGTCAGACCCCTGACGTCCCGCTGAGGCTCATTGTCTTGCCTGACACCTTGTGTTTCATGAGGGAGGAGGGATGATTGCCCTCTCCCTTTATCGAGACTGTTTTCATAAAAATTTTGCTATGTTGTTGTTGTTTTTTTGAGTCAAGACACATGGTAGGATGTGCTTTTGAAACTTTATTTTCGTGAACAATTCGCCTTTTTTACACATACAGCAGAAACATGTTTTGTGTACACACAAATGTCACCAACTTTTTGCTGCATTTCACACATAAAGTCTGGGTTTAAAAGTCTGGGTTCCCGTACCTCATGGACGGGCGAACCTGTAAAACTGCGAAGTGGTCCCGTTTCGTCAGGCCAACTTCTGCCTTCGGTCCCGGTTCGTCGAGGAAGATCTCGGCGGGACCACTTGGCAAGGAACGAACCTGTATTTCTGGACCATGCCAGGCCAGCCTGAGACGGTCCCGTTGCTGGTCTCAGCCGTTGCTCCCCGTCGAACGCTGGCCTTTTTTGCGGGGGACGGCGTGTGACTGAGCGGTGTCGATGCTGCACGGCTCTACTCCCACTGGCCTCTCTGGGGGGCACGAAAGCTTTTCTCGGCATCCCCTCGCGTAGGGCTTTAGCCTGTTTTCATCTTTGCTCCAGCCTCCTCTGGATACGTTCCAGAGCCCCTCCGAAGAGCCCCGCCAGCTCGATCGGGTGGTGGAGGAACGGGAACCGCTGGCCCTCCAGCAGGTCCATCAAGGTCAGCCACAAATCGCGCTGGGCGATGACCACTTCAGCCATGCATCTTCCCTGAGCGATGGCCGCGGTCCCCATCAACCTGAGGACGAAGTCTGTTGCCCTGCAGGCTCCCTCCAGGGTTTCTGCCGCATCCTTTTTGCTTGTTGTTTGCTGGAGTTCCTGCAGCTTCTCCGTCAAGTAGGCCTGCATTATGGCTGAAGCGTTCATGGCGCGGACCGCGAAGCCCTGGGCTCGATAAAAAATTTTGAGCTGGGATGCCGAGGCGCGGCAGGCCTTGCTGGGCAGAGTTGGCTTGGAGCCCGATGTTCTGGGGGCTAAGTGGGCTGCCAGCGTGTCCTCCATCTGCGGGATGGTGGCTATTCCTGCTGCCTCCATTACGGTGACGTCGAGGAACTGGGAGAGAGGCAGAAGCATGGAAGCTCTGGGTTCAGCCCATGTGCGAGTCAGCTCTGTCAAGAAATCTGGAAAAATCGGCATCCTGTGCCTCGTGGCCGACTGCTGCTTAGTGAAGAAGTAGTTCCCCGCCAACCTCGTAACCTGTTGGCGAGGTGGGGGTTCTGGCCAGCTGATCTGCAGCGTGTCCACCGTGTCCATACTGTCCCCCCAGTCAGCGTGGCCATTGTCCTCCAGGTCCACGGCCTCGAGTTCTGGTGTGGGAGTGAACGCCTCCGTGAGGTCTGGGTCACGCACTGCTGCGGAGCCACCCATGGCCTTGGCCACTATGTCCACACGATGCTTCCTCACAGCCTCAAGCATCTGGCTGCAGTGAGGGCAGGACTCGGGGGATTCCAGCGCTGTCTTAGCATGCAACATCCCCAGGCAGACGGGACAGGCCTCGTGGGTGTCCGTCGCCAAAAGGGAGTAGCCGCAACTGCTGGGGCAGGCTCGGGAGTTGGGGCTCGCTGGCCTGCTCGTCTTCTTAGAATTTTTGGATTTTCGCTTTCCCTTCTCTTGAGCCATGGCTGAGAAGAGTTGAGCTCGTTAGCTGTAGCTAATGTGGTCCGGAGACATCCTCTCGTCGAGTCGCTCTCGTTGGCTAGCCTGCTAATCTCCGTTAGCCAGGTAGCTAGTGACGCAGTTAGCGCTGTCAAGCGAAGCTGCGAAGAGAGAAGAAAAACCTTGAGGTTAAATAGCACTTTGAGATTTTCATTAATGAAAAGTGCGTTATAAATTGAATTCATTATTATTATTATTATTATTAAATAAAAGGCACTGGGCTAGCTTTCACTAACCCAACAGTACGAAGGAAATTTCTCTGTTCGCTCAGGGTAGGGAGTGAGCTCACCTCCAGTCGAGCGATTCAGTCACAGAGAGTCCAACGAAGTTCAGGTGTAAGCGAGGTGAAGGGCATAAAGAGGACGTAGGTGGGACGTCAGCCTCTTTTATACAAAGAGGGCGGGGCCTCTTCGATGACGCTGACGCCCACCTGCCTTTTCAAGGCGTGAATGTATTAATTCAGGTGAACCGCACGGCGGTGCAATTCCCATAGTCATATGTTGCACCGAGTGGACTGACTGATAAGGGAACTTCAGTTGTTAAAGTCCTAATAGTGCAGAACTCACTTTTGTTGGGACAGAAGTTTTTCACAGGAAACAAATCAAAGATCAGGATGTCATCCAACGTGTGGTTGAGGTTTCTTTCTCTGCGCAGCTGCTCATTTTGATTCTCCAAGTGTCTCAGGTTCTCCTTCTGCTCTCTGAGGTCTGCTTCAAGTTCCTTCATTGCCACGCTGACTGTGGATGGAAGAACACAAACATCAGTTTAGTTTCACTGCAGGAACATTGTCCTCTACAAATGTCTCTTCTTCTCCTGACTGTCTTTGTCTCATCTGATGAACTAATTGTCTCTGATAAAGACTGATGAACTTCTGTTCAGCTACAAGAATGAGTTGTAATGGTGCTGAAAACTGATGCAAGTAACTGATATAAGATTCTTAGAGATAGAACGTCTCACACTCATTGAGTTGTCCTAAAAGAACTTCTTAACGTTGAGTCTGTAGAAAAATATCTCACTCTGACTGACGATGATGATTCTGGCCACCAGGATGACACAAAATATTCCCCAACACAACATCAACACACCGAAAGTGTGGAAGTGAGAGTGAGCTGCTGCTTCACCGTCTGATTGGAAACAACAACACAGTCATTAGTAATAATATTATACTTATATATATATATACAGTATATACATACAGGGAGTCCCCGATTTACGAGCGCCCTGAATTACGAGGTGCCGACTTTACGAGCGTTCTCCGGAACCAAACTACCGAGTTACGAGATCAGGTTCCAGGTTTACGAGCGACCTCATTCAGAAGCCATAGCACCGAGTTACGAGATGAAGTTCCGGTTTTAGGAGAGAACTACGTTAGAAACCATAGCTCCGAATTACGAATTACGAGATGAAAATTCTGGCTTTACGAGAGAACTCCGTTAGAAACCATTGCACCGATTTACGAGATAGGTGCGCTCATACGACCGCGAAATATGGTAACCGAGTGTTCGTCATGACGGCTGAATTACATGATTCGAAGGGGAGAGTGGGACAGGAGGTGGAGTGGGGGGGGTTTCGGGTGAGGGATGGGTGGTGGTTTCGGGTTGGGGGATGGGTGATTTTACCATGCACCTGGACTAGACTTGGACTGGACATTGACTGCACATAGAGCACGCTGCGTGTTGGGGGGTACGTGTCGCGTGACAAATGGAAAATTACAGCGGCGGAAGGTTACATGCAGACTATTTACTGTACCCTCCCCCCAAAAAAACAAAGGCGGAGTGATTTTACCAGGTACCTTATAAGCGAATGGTGCGAATGCAGCCGCGTGGGTTTATAGTAAGGCGATTTGAGAGTGAACGTACGAGAATTAGCGAGCGATTTGTTAGCACTGTTAGCATTTATCATGGCGTCCAAGCGGTCCAGTTCTTCTGGTGCAAGTGCACCTAAGAAGAGAAAGGCCATCACCTTGTAGCAGAAGTTGGAGATTATCCAACGCTCCGACATGGGAGAATCGACCTCGTCCATCTGCAAACTGATGAACATGGTGAATTACATCGTCAGCACCATAAAGGCGCACCGTGAGTGCATTTTAGCGAGTTATTACAGGATCTGCCCAGATGAAGTCTACCGTTATAACGAAGCAACACGGGTATAATAACGGAAGTACAGCGTCTGTTAGTTAATGAAATGTTATTTTTATTTTAGGTCAGTTCCACAGTCAGCACGATTAAGGCTGACCGTGTGCGCATTTTGGCCAGTGTTAGAGGCAGTGCCCCAAAGAAGTCGACGGTCATAACCAAACAGTGTACGGGTATTATAACTGACGTTGAGCGTCTGTTAGATAATAAAATGTTATTTTTTCATTTATTAATTTTTTTATGTTTCTGTAATGTACACTGACTTCATGTTTTAACACACCTGTCTTTTCATGAACGACTTTTAGTCCTTTGGATTGAAGACTGTGCTCAGCGTCATATCCCATTAAGTTTAATGGTTATTCAGGAGAAAGACAGAAAAACTTATGAGGATCTGAAACGAGGCATGGGGGAGGGCGTTGAGGTGCCCGAATTCACTGCGTCACGTGGGTGATTTAATCACTTCAGAACACGTGCAGATTTTCATAACATCAAAATCCAAGGTTAGTGAAACATTTTATCTGTTCAGACCTTATTCAGTGTGTGCTTTGACCTTTAACACAGTGTGATGGAGATATTCAACATTTATCATCTAAAACTAATTACTCTGACATATTAAATACCCAGCTCACTTATATCAAATATAGGTGTTCCCAACAAACACTTATATTTGATAGTACAAACATGTTTGTTTGTTTTTCCCCTTGATACAGAAAATACAAAGTATTTTAGCCTTGACAATGTTTGGATTAGATGTTCCTGTAGGATCAGAACCACAACTTGTTTGTTTTATCTGTAAGACGTCAGAGCTTGTCAACTCCACCTCCTGCTTGTTTAAATAGCTTGTCATGTCCAGCACAATTTGGATTTGTGCTGGATAATGTATTTTGAGACCAACCAAGTTTCAGAAGTGCATTAAAAGCTCTCCCCCAGAAGAAAAACTGGACTTGAACAAAAGCTCTCCCCCAGAAGAAAAACTGGACTTGAACAAAAGCTCTCCCCAGAAGAAAAACTGGACTTAAACAACCCCCCCCCCCAGATGAAATGAACTTATGCCCAACAACTTATGCCACAAACAAATCCCCAAGGAACAGAAAGAACTTATTCTGAAAACGGGACACTCCCTCCCCAGGAAAGACACTGAACTCCCCTCCCACCACACACAAAAAGAAGATGGATAATATGAAGAAGAATGGTTGATCTATTTCATTTTTTAAGTTCAAGACCGTTGTTTTCGCTTTCCTGGGCATTAGTTAATATCAAAGAAATTTCAAACAACCAAGTGAAAACATTTTATTTTTGTACCCATAAAGGGCTATTTTGTCGTGTGTTTGAGAATTATTTCCCACATCTTTGAAAGTGTATTAGTTCTATTTAATCGTTTAACACAACATAGATAGATTGGTTCTTTTTATTTGGTTAAAACAAATTAGATGGTTCTTTTTATTTGGTTAAAACAAATTCGATTGGTTTTTTTTATTTGGTTAAAACAAGTTAGATTGGTTCTTTTTATTTGGTTAAAACAAATTAAATAGCTTATTTCTTTTATTTGTTTAACACAAATAGATTAGTTCTTTATATATATATATANTGCCACAAACAAATCCCAAGGAACAGAAAGAACTTATTCTGAAAACGGGACACTCCCTCCCCAGGAAAGGCACTGAACCCCCTCCCACACACACACACACACACAAAAAGAAGATGGATAATATGAAGAAGAATGGTTGATCTATTTCATTTTTTAAGTTCAAAACCGTTGTTTTCGCTTTCCTGGGCGTTAGTTAATATCAAAGAAATTTCAAACCAAGTGAAAACATTTTATTTTTGTACCCATAAAGGGCTATTTTGTCGTGTGTTTGAGAATTATTTCCCACATCTTTGAAAGTGTATTAGTTCTATTTAATCGTTTAACACAACATAGATAGATTGGTTCTTTTTATTTGGTTAAAACAAATTAGATGGTTCTTTTTATTTGGTTAAAACAAATTCGATTGGTTCTTTTTATTTGGTTAAAACAAGTTAGATTGGTTCTTTTTATTTGGTTAAAACAAATTAAATAGCTTATTTCTTTTATTTGTTTAACACAAATAGATTAGTTCTTATATATATATATATATATATATATATATATATATATATATATATATGTTTCTTCTTAAAAGTTTTATTTCTTTGGAAAAACTTTTGGTTTTTGTGATTAAATAGACTAATCCCTGCTAAATATATTATTCCTTTTAAAACTTTGACATAAGCCATGAAATGAGACCATACTCACTGCAAAATTCTCCTCAAATCTTTATTTCTCTCAAGCATTGAAATAAATCATGAAATATGACAATCATCACTACAGAGTTCTCCAAAACTTTATATCTCTCAAACCATCCTAAAAAGGTGATCCTGAGTTGTCGGGACGTTACTGTGGAGGCAACAGGACGGTCGTATGTGTTTTTTCCCCCTAATTCGAATTAGGCCTCGGGGTTGGTTTCCATACCACTCACATAATTAAATTTTATATGATAAGAGGACCCCCTCCCTGGGCTGCCACCTTACCGTGGTGGAGGGGTTTGAGTGTCCCAATGATCCTAGGAGCTATGCTGTCAGGGGCTTCATGCCCCTAGAAGGGTCACCCAAGGCAGACAGGTCCTAGGTGAGGGATCAGACAAAGTGCAGCCCAAAAACCCCTATGATGAGTACAATTAATGGACTAAGTTTTCCCTCGCCCGGACGCGGGTCACCGGGGCCCCACTCTGGAGCCAGGCCCGGAGGTGGGGCACGCTGGCGAGCGCCTGGTGGCCGGGCTTTTACCCATGGAGCCCGGCCGGGCACAGCCCGAAGAGGAGACGTGGGTCCCCCTTCCCATGGGCTCACCACCTGTGGGAGGGGCCAAAGGGGTCGGGTGCAATGTGAGATGGGTGGTGGCCGAGGGCGGGGACCCTGGCGGTCTGATCCTCGGCTACAGAAGCTGGCCATTGGGACATGGAATGTCACCTCTCTGGTGGGGAAGGAGCCTGAGCTAGTGTGTGAGGTTGAGAGTTTCCGACTAGAAATAGTCGGACTCACCTCAACGCATGGCTCTGGCTCTGGAACCAGTTTCCTTGAGAGGGGTTGGACACTCTTCCACTCTGGAGTTGCCCCTGGTGAGAGGCGCCGAGCAGGAGTGGGCATACTGGTTGCCCCCCATCTTGGTGCCTGTACGTTGGGGTTCACCCCGGTGAACGAGAGGGTAGCCTCCCTTCGCCTACGTGTGGGGGGACGGGCTCTGACTGTTGTTTGTGCCTATGCACCAAACGGCAGCTCAGACTACCCACCCTTTTTGGAGTCCTTGGAGGGGGTATTGGAGAGTGCGCCTCCTGGGGACTCCCTTGTTCTACTGGGGGACTTCAACGCTCACGTGGGCAATGACAGTGAGACCTGGAGGGGTGTGGTTGGGAGGAACGGCCCCCCTGATCTGAACCCGAGTGGTGTTCTGTTATTGGACTTCTGTGCTCGTCATGGATTGTCCATAACGAACACCATGTTTAGGCATAAGGGTGTCCATATGTGCTCTTGGCACCAGGACACCCTAGGTCGCAGTTCGATGATCGACTTTGTTGTCGTCTCATCTGATCTGCGGCCGCATGTCTTGGACACTCGGGTGAAGAGAGGGGCGGAGCTGTCAACTGACCACTACCTGGTGGTGAGTTGGCTCCGATGGTGGGGGAGGATGCCGGTCAGACCTGGCAGACCCAAACGTATTGTGAGGGTCTGCTGGGAACGTCTGGCAGAGTCTCCCGTAAGACGGAGCTTTAACTCCCACCTCCGGGAGAGCTTTGAACACGTTCCGAGGGAGGCGGGGGACATGGAGTCCGAGTGGGCCGTGTTCCGCGCCTCTATTGTCGAGGCAGCTTATCGGAGCTGTGGCCGCAAGGTTGTTGGTGCCTGTCGTGGTGGCAACCCTCGAACCCGGTGGTGGACACCGGCAGTGAGGGATGCTGTCAGGCTGAAGAAGGAGTCCTATTGGGCCTTTTTGGCTTGTGGGACCCCGGAAGCAGCTGATAGGTACCGGCAGTCCAAGCGGCATGCGGCTCGGGTGGTTGCTGAGGCAAAAACTCGGGCGTGGGAGGAGTTCGGAGAGGCCATGGAGAATGACTTCCGTACGGCTTCGAGGCGATTCTGGTCCACCATCCGGCGTCTCAGGGGGGGAAAGAGGTACGCGACCAACACCATTTATGGTGGGGGTGGCGTGCTGCTGACCTCAACTCGGGATGTTGTGAGTCGGTGGGCGGAATACTTCGAAGACCTCCTCAATCCTACTGGCACGTCTTCCACTGAGGAAGCGGAGCCTGGGGACTTTGGGTCGGGTTCTCCGATCTCTGGTGCTGAGGTCGCCGAGGTGGTTAAAAAGCTCCGCGGTGGCAAGGCTCCGGGGGTGGATGAGATTCGCCCGGAGTTCCTTAGGGCTCTGGATGTTGTAGGGTTGTGTTGGCTTACGCGACTCTGCAATATCGCGTGGACATCGGGGGCAGTTCCCTTGGATTGGCAGACTGGGGTGGTGGTTCCCCTATTCAAAAAGGGGGACCGTAGGGTGTGTTCCAACTATAGGGGGATCACACTCTTAAGCCTCCCTGGTAAGGTCTATTCAGGGGTTCTGGAGAGGAGGGTCCGTCGGATAGTCGAACCTCGGATTCAGGAGGAGCAGTGTGGTTTTCGTCCTGGTCGTGGAACACTGGACCAGCTCTACACCCTCAACAGGGTCCTGGAGGGTGCGTGGGAGTTTGCCCAACCAGTTTACATGTGCTTTGTGGACTTGGAGAAGGCATTCGACCGCGTCCCTCGGGGGGTTCTGTGGGGGGTACTCCGGGAGTATGGGGTACCAGGCCCTTTGATAAGGGCTGTTAGGTCCCTGTACGACCGGTGTCAGAGCTTGGTCCGCATTGCCGGCAGTAAGTCAGGCTCGTTTCCGGTGAGAGTTGGACTCCGCCAAGGTTGCCCTTTGTCACCGATTCTGTTCATAACTTTTATGGACAGAATTTCTAGGCGCAGCCAAGGTGTTGAGAGGATCCGTTTTGGTGGCCTTAGAATCGCTTCTCTGTTTTTTGCAGATGATGTGGTCCTACTGGCTTCATCAGTTCGTGATTTACAACTTTCACTGGAGCGGTTTGCAGCCGAGTGTGATGCGGCCGGGATGAGGATCAGTTCCTCCAAATCCGAGGCCATGGTCTTGAGCCGGAAAAGGGTAGCATGCCCTCTCCGGGTCGGGGAGGAGGTCCTGCCCCAAGTGGAGGAGTTTAAGTATCTCGGGATCTTGTTCACGAATGAGGGAAAACTGGAGCGTGAGATCGATAGGCGGATAGGTGCAGCGTCCGCAGTGAAGCGGGCGCTGTACCGGTCTGTCGTGGTGAAGAGAGAGCTGAGTCAAAAGGCAAAGCTCTCAATTTACCGATCGATCTACGTTCCCACCCTCATCTATGGTCATGAGCTTTGGGTTATGACCGAAAGAACAAGATCTCGGATACAAGCGGCTGAAATGAGTTTTCTCCGCAGGGTGGCTGGACTCTCCCTTAGAGATAGGGTGAGAAGCTCAGTCATCCGGGAGGGACTCGGAGTAGAGCCGCTGCTTCTCCACATCGAGAGGAGCCAGTTGAGGTGGCTCGGGCATCTGGTTAGGATGCCTCCTGGACGCCTCCCTGGTGAGGTGTTCCGGGCATGTCCCACCGGGAGGAGACCCAGAGGAAGACCCAGGACACGCTGGAGGGACTATGTTTCTCGGCTGGCCTGGGAACGCCTTGGGATTCCCCCAGAGGAGCTGCTCCAAGTGGCTGGGGAGAGGGAAGTCTGGGCCTCCCTACTTAGGCTGCTACCCCCGCGACCCGACCCCGGATAAGCGGAAGAAGATGGATGGATGGATGGATGGATGGATGATAAGAGGATGGAATGATGGAAATGTTCAACATTTATCATCTAAAACTAATTACTCTGACATAATAAATACCCAGCTCACTTATATCAAATATAGGTGTTCCTAACAAACACTTATATTTGATAGTACAAACATGTTTGTTTGTTTTTCCCCTTGATACAGAAAAGACAAAGTCTTTTAGACTTGACAATGTTTGGATTAGATGTTCCTGTAGTATCAGAACCACGACTTGTTTGTTTTATCTGTAAGACGTCAGAGCTTGTTAACTCCACCTCCTTCTTGTTTAAATAGCTTGTTATGTCCAGCACAATTTGGATTTGTGCTGGATAATGTATTTTGAGACCAACCAAGTTTCAGAAGTGCATTAAAAGCCTTCCCCTTTGCAAAGTTTCTTTTATTTGTGTTAACTCAATTCTCTTGTTTATCTTGTATGGTTTTTATTAAGGTAACAGGGGTTTAGAATCCCTATCACAGTGCAACATGACATTTCTTATTTTTACATGACATTTTCAGTGTGGAATTAAAATTTACAGCAGTTTACTGTACACATCTGCCTTTACAGTTTGAAATGAGCTTTAGAACAGTGTGACAAGACCTTTTCAGTGTGTGCTTTGACCTTTAACACAGTTTGAAATGAGCTTTAAAACAGTATGACAAGACCTTTTCAGTTTGTGCTTTGACCTTTAACACAGTGTAACATGTGGTTAATCTTGTCCTGTGTGTGTTTATTTTCACCAGGAGATGCAGCGAGTGGGGACGTAGAAGCAGCAAGCACTTTCCCAGACACATTGGCACAGATCATAAGGGAGAGGGGATACACGGCACAGCAGGTGTTTATCGCTGATGAGACAGGCTTGTTTTGGAAGAGGTTGCCTGACCGCACCTACATCAACAGGGAGGAAAGAACAGCACCGGGGCACAAAGTGAGGAAAGAGCGCATTAGGAGCCAAGATGGTCTAGTGGCAGGGCTTTTGACTACGGATCCGAAGGTCGCGGGTTCGCGTCCCAGCCACTACCCAGCTTGGGGTGTCTATGAGTGCACACCTATTTCTCCAGCTCCCCGGGCGCTTTCGGGCTGCTCACTGCACCACCTGGTAGGTGGTTGGGTTAAATGCAGAGACGAATTTCGTCTGTGTATGGGAACATACGCAGATGACAGGAATAGACATTATTATTATTATTATTATTACGTTGCTGTTCGGGGCCAATGTAGCGGGCGATTGTCAGTTAAAGCCGCTCTTGGTAAACCATTTCGAGATCCCCAGGGCCTTCAAGCATGTTAATAAGAACAGAGTTCCAGTGTATTGGACCTCCAACAAGAAGGCCTGGGTTACACTGGATGTGTTCGAGAAGTGGTTTACCAACAATTTCGTCAAAGACGTAAAGCGCTTCTGCTGCACCAAACACATTGCCTTTCATATCCTGCTGGTGTTGGATAATGCTCCGGGTCACCCCGCAAACCTAACTGACCTCGACCCAAACGTGAGGGTGGTCTACATGCCACCTAACATGACCTCCCTCATACAGCCCATGGACCAAGGGGTGATATCCACCTTCAAGGCCTACTACCTCCAGAGGGTCATCCGTGATGCTTTGGAGACAACAGATGAGGGCCCAGAAGTCATGCTCAAGGACTTCTGGAAGCAGTACAACATCCTCCATGCTGTGGGTCACATCGGTGAGTCCTGGGCTCAGGTGAAGCAGAGCACACTCAGTGGAGTGTAGAAAAAACTCTGCCCACAGCTTTTAGATCCTTCACTTGAGCCCGAGGACACAATCACCAGTGTGATACAGAGTGTGGTGGAGATGAGCAGTAGATTGCAGTTGGAGATCGAGGAGGAAGATGTTCAGGAGTTGCTGGCTGAACAAGGTGAGGAGCTGTCCACGGAGGACCTTCAGGAGCTGGAGAGGTAGATCTTGGTGGAGGAGGAGCAGCATGAAGACAGGCCAAGCCCTCCGGCCAAGGTCTTCACCAGGTAGGCCTTGGCTAAGATCTTCAAGCAGCAGCAGGAGGTCTTGGACCAGTTGGAGGCACTGGATGCCTATGGGGAGAGGTTCACCAGGGTCTCCTGAGCTGTCCTTGATGGTCTGGCTTGTTACCAGCAGATCCTGGAGGACAAAAAGCAAGAGGCAGTGCAGAGCACCATGCTGCAGTTTGTGAGGAGGGGACTTGCAGCGTCTTCAGGATCTATTGGAGCAAAAGAAGAAATGCCATACACCTCTGCTGCTGTAAGCCAGGAGTCAATGGACAACTCACCCTCTCCTCCCTCTCCTCCCCAGTAAACATCCCTCCCTCCTCTGCACCTTTACCCAAAGGTAATGAAATGTTGCTTTTACATTTTGATTTTCTGTTTTGTTTTATGTTACTGTACTGTACATTTACTTCATCTGTTAACCCACCTGTCTCTGTTCATGTCTACAGACGTCTCCTCCTCCTCCTCCTTTCCACTCCACTCCAGTCAGCCAGCCAGCCAGCCTCTGCACCCCTCCCCAAAGGTAATGAAACGTTTCTTTTACATTTTGATTTTCTGTGTTGTTTTTATGTTACTGTACTGTACAGTTACAGTACTTCATCTGTTAACCCACCTGTCTCTGTTCATGTCCACAGACGTCTCCTCCTCTCCAGCCAGCCTCTGCAACACCTACCTTCAGTGACCTGCTCATCTCCCCACTAACCTGCACAGCTTCATCATCCAGGTACAGTAATGAAATGTAAATTTTATTTTGCTTTTCTGTTTAGTTTGATGCTGCATTTCATCATCCACCTGTGTCTTGTCATGTCCACAGCCTCCCTCCAAAACACCGTGGAAAGGCCTCCCCTGGTCCATCAAACATTAGCACACACACATCATAGTAAGGACAAGTTGTTTTTGTCTGTGTTTAATTTATCGGTAAGCACAAGAAGTTGTTGTCTGTGTGGTTTCATATGTTTCATTAATGTTAACTTACAAATGTCTGTTTTGTAACAGTGACACCTGCTGTGTTCTCTCCTCTCCTGGGTCCAATGACATCACACTGACTGAGGTGATACACCCTCCTGGGTCCAATGACATCACACTGACTGATGTGATACACCTGGACATCTGCTGCACTCCATGCCTCCTCCATGCCTCCTCTATGCCTTCTTGCCTACCTGCAGTGACATCACACTGACCCATGTCAGACATCACACTGACCCATGTCAGACACCTCCACAAGTCTGACCTCCTTTTGTGAAAAGCTCCAGCTGAAATAAGTTGCCTCTCCATCATTGATTGTGAGCACTTTTAACAACTTGTGTGTGTGTGGGGTCCAATGTTCCCTCTAAGCTGTGCACGTACGCAATTGCGCACTGCCCGGACATTCTTTGCGCACAATAAAATCTTTGCGCGCATCCAAATTAACTCGTCAGCCTGCTGTTCCGCCTCAACTTAAAATGATTGATGGACAGCAATTACATCCAATCACATTGAAGCTCATGTTGTTTTGACCAGTCAGAAACTGGAAGGCGGGTCTTACACGCAAGCATGTGTGTATGCAGCTTCACAGTCAGATCATGCAGAAGTCACGGAGTTTGTCACACCAGGACAGGTACGTTGGTCAATTAGTGTTAAAACTACAGATTTTAAATCTCGTTGTTAGGTCAAGTAAAATCAGAGGTATGATAAATAATCCACACCACGTCTTTTATCTGAATAACGTCAAATATCAACCGCGTTACAGCGAGAAGCTGCACACTCGCACACACATGCACATACACAGCGCTGACACAGCGTTGAACACATACGGGAAACAATCCCTCTCCTTTCTGAAGGAAGTTATTTGTCAAGCACCAAATCTGCAGGAAAAATAAGAAAAAGATGCAGAAGTTGAACGGAGGTCAGTGCACGATAGTCACGTGATAAAGTCAGTGAGAGCGGGGTGATGAAGAGGAAGATCGTTAGAAGAGGAAGAGCAGAACCAGGTCAGGTGTGAAAAGGAGGAGGTCCAGAACCAAGCATCAGTTTCTGAGCTCTGCAGATGTAGACCCAGGGACCAAGGAGGAAAATACACTTTTTAAAAACTTACAGTAAAATAAATATTTTGTCAATAAAAAAAAATACAGTACAGGTATTCCCCGATTTACGAGCGAGATCCGTTACAACGAGGCGCTCGTAAACCGGAAATCTCGTAATTTGGAACGGTTGCCATGTCTCTCGTAAGTCCGGAATTTCGCTCGTAAATTGGAACGGTTTCGCTAGCGCGACTACAAACACTCGTTTTTCATCAAAAAACTGCTTATGAGTGCATAAAAATGATCGGAAACGTGTGTCCATATGTTTAGCTAACTAACTGTGGTGAAAAAACACATGAAAACTCAGTATTTTTTGCGTTTTTTCCAAAAATTCGCCAGCTCGTAAGTCTGGAACCTCGCAGATCAGAGCGCTCGTAATTCGGGGACTACCTGTAATGTGGAGATTTTAAACAAAAACCCTACAAGCATTAAAATTAAAATCATCTAAATTAGACACTGTATATTTATTTGAGGCTGACAGTTTAATTAATAAGGTTGATTTTCCCTCTGAGGAACATGAATAAATAAAGTTAAAGGGTTAAAATGTCTAATTCAAATAAAATAATAAAGTCTGTACTGTAGTTAAATAAAACTGGTTTTTGAGCTGCATGCATTCAGCTGGGAGCTGCAAAATCACTTATATTAAAAGCAAACTCATGGAAGTTGCTGCTGTAATCTGATTGTTTTAATAAGCCATGTAACTTTCTATGATCCCAGATTTATAACAGGTGTGTGGATAGTGCACACATCCAGATGTTGCTCATAGTGGTCCTCAGTGTGCTCAGAGAGCTTGTGTGTATGCCCAGACACATGAAAAATTAGAGGGAACATTGGTGGGGTCTCATGTTTCTGTAATGTTAACTTACACATGTGTTTTCTGTGTGTAACAGTCAGACCAGATACCACCCGTGCGCTGCCTCCTCGCCTGTCTACAGTAACATCACACTGACTCATGTCAGACACCTCCACAAGTCTGACCTCCTCTTCTGAAAAGCTCCAGCTGAAATAAGCTGCCTCCCCATCACTGTGAGCACTTTTAACAACTTGTGTGTGTGGGGGGTCTCATGTTTCTGTAATGTTAACTTACACATGTGTTCTGTGTATCACAGTGACTCCAGTCATCTGCCAACTCCTGCATATGTCTGCATCCTCACATCAGGACCAAACACTTGGACCTGAACTCACATCTTACCTCTGAATCTTGTTGCATCTTCCTGCATCACCCTGCCTCCTCTAGCATCCTCCATCACATCAGGACCATAAAACTGACCTGAACTCACATCTTACCTCTGAATCCTGCTGCATCTTCCTGCATCATCCTGCCTCCTCCAGCATCCTCCATCACATCAGGACCACACACCTGACCTGAACTCACATCTTACCTCGGCCTTTCTGGACTCACATGCTCACATTGATGGTTGCACTGCTTCTGTTGCTCAATGCATAAGCAGTCCTATCTGATCCAGGTTTGACCAGCGACTTTTGACAACCAAAAAGACTGTCTACCTTCACTTCAATCAAAGTAAGGGAACTTTCTTTTTTATGCTGTTTCTGTACTGGCTGGTTCTACCTTTCTAAAGTTCATGGAGTGGACACTATGGCACTGTTGTTTTTTTAAACATGATGCTTGCAACATCTTTCTGGAGGATGTCACTTGTGTCTGATGTTTGTTTGCAACATGATTCTGATGGATGTCATGTGTTCATGATGGGTGTGACTTGATTCTGATGGATTACACTTGTTCCTGATGGATGTCATGTGTTCATCATGGGTGTGACTTGATTCTGATGGATTTCACTTGTTCCTGATGGATGTCATGTGTTCATCATGGGTGTGACTTGATTCTGATGGATTGCACTTGTTCCTGATGGATGTCATGTGTTCATCATGGGTGTGACTTGATTCTGATGGATTTCACTTGTTCCTGATGGATGTCATGTGTTCATCATGGGTGTGACTTGGTTCTGATGGATGTTAATTGATTCTGATGGATTTGACTTGTTCATGATGGGTGTGAGTGGTTTCAGATGCATTTCACTGGTTTCTGATGGATGTGACACATGGTGTCACATGTGTCACACTCCATCATGTGACACATGGTGTCACATGATGTCATATGGGTGTGACTTGGTTATTCGATCAAAGTAAGGGAATTTTGTTTACTACTGTATGCTGTTTCTGTGATGAAAAATAACTTTTTAAAAGTACCTGGACTTGGCACTAAGGCACTTTGTTTTTATAGTTTTTTTTAATTGAAAGTGTTGTGCAGAAAAGCACTGTTGTACAGAAAAAACTGTACAGGTATGTGTTTATAGATGAATGTGTGGTGTAATGTGCTAGCTAACTGCTTGTAAATAAAGTTTTGTGCATGTTTAAGGATCAGTATGTACGCTTGTTCAGTCTCATGTTGATAAACAGGTGCTTGGCGCCTCGTTAGCGCCTTTTTTCTGATTTACGATAGATGTTCTGGTTTTACAAGATAGCCATGTGCGGGCCGTTCCAACGTACGAGATTTCACATTACGAGATAGTCGGAGGAACGGAACTCGCTCGTAAGTCAGGGACTCCCTGTATATATATATATATTAGGGGTGTAACGGTACGCTAAAATCACATTTCGGTTCGGTTCAACTACAAGGAGAGCTCGGTTCGGTTTATTTTCGGTTTTTTTCGGTACAAATTTATTTTTTATTTTTTTACAAAATAAAGACTTACAAAATGTTTATTTTGAAAATGTGCCAAAAATATGTTTGTATTGTATTGTAGTAATAAATAAAAGTGACCCATTTGGATGATATTTTAAATAAACAGCACTCTACAATAAATAAACTATATGAACAATAATAAAAATCTTAATAAATACAATAACAGTCAGAACAATAAGCAGCAACAGACTGTTTACAATCTAACTAATCAAGTTTTTGTTCAGTAGCAGCAGTGTGGCTGTATTTGTCCTCATTACTGTACTCACAACTTCTTCTTGGTGGGACAGGTGGGACTGTGGGAACAGTTCAGAGTTCAGTTCAGTCATCACTTAGCTGCAGGTGGATTTACCTCTGTCACAGACTGGAAATAAAAAACAAAAGAGATTTAAAAAAAACAAGTTAATAAGATTATGATTTAAAAAAAAGATTATTTAGATAATAATAAAACAATACCTCTTGAACAATTGAATCTCTCACTCTTCATCATCATGGCAGGGCTTTAATCTGGTCCAGGGCTTGTTGTTGACAACATCAGTTAGTTTTTTCATAAAGAGCTGAACTTTTTGAAGTGTTGACGTGATGAATGTCTCATAGCGACGCTCAGTAACTTTAAACCCTGCGCATATAACAACGTTCAGACAGATTCAGAGATTTAAAAACTCATACAGCTTGTGTTATTGCTCTGGACCGCTCTGATTACCTGATGAAGGAGTTTTAATACAGCTGCTGTTCACGTTCGGATGAAGTAGTTTTAATACAGCTGCTGTTCACGTTCGGATGAAGTAGTTTTAATACAGCTGCTGTTCACGTTCGGATGAAGTAGTTTTAATACAGCTGCTGTTCACGTTCGGATGAAGTAGTTTTAATACAGCTGCTGTTCACGTTCGGATGAAGTAGTTTTAATACAGCTGCTGTTCACGTTCGGATGACAGTTTCCAGCGCGTTCACGTGACGTGTTGCTGCTGCGTCACTCAAGCAGCTGCTGCGAGTCTTCATGAAACAAAGTCCACACAAGCTGCGCGTGCGCTCATCTTTTAACAAGAACGTTCAAAAACAGGAGACCGCACGAGATGCTAACGGCTAAATGCTGCGCGTGCCACGCGAAAATAGCTCCGTGCTGAAACGCGACCAGGAAATTTTGTTCCACGATGCATAAATTCCCCTGTTAAGAACGTTTAAAGACCGTGTAAAGTGAAATTAAATTTGTGTTTTTATTTTGTCACACGGCATAAATATGTGTTATTAATCACCCATATAAATCTGACTGATTAAAAACATTGATTTCCTTATAAAATTAAGTCTCAAAAATCATGAAAATACATGATTTTGCCTTGCTCTAGAACGCTGGGGGCGTGTCGCACATGGGCGTTGTTTCAGCGCAGTCCTGCGCCATGTCCAGCCCCCTTCAGAGCTGAGCTGTGTGGGGAGGCATAAGGCGGAAGCAGAGATCCACCTGCTCTGTTTTTATCTGAGTTCTGGCTTCCAGCAGCTCCTTTTTCCAAGAGTTACGCTGTTTTTAGTGCACAAACAGCTCTGGTTATGTTTTTAAAGTTGAGGACACATAACTCCGCTGTTATAATCAGCGCTATTTTTAGAAGATGAGCGGACTCGCGGTCCGAACCGGTCACATCGCATGCGGGGTCTGATCGCCACACACACACACACTCGCCACACACACACACACTCGCACACACACACACACGCGCGCGCGCACATCGCATGCGGGGTCTGATCGCCTCTCACTCACACACACACGCGCGCGCGCGACCCGGTCACATGCATGCGGGGTCTGATCGCCACACACGCGCGCGCGCGGGGGGGGCGGAGGTGCAGGTGGCATGTGGTCGCTCCAGCAGCACGCCAGTACTGGAGGGAGACGGTCGGTAGCGAGTGAACGGCTCCACGGAAGAACGCATTTATAACGGCTGGAGCTGCAGGGGGTGGGGCTTGTGACCGCGTGACGAAACGCGGTCACATTTAAACCACGCCTAAAAAATCCTGAAAGAGAAATGTGTTTATACACAGTTTGATCTATAACTCCAAAATTAATTGAGCTACAATTTTGAGACTTTTTACTCATTTACAAGATTACAATTACGACATTTATAATGTTTATTGAAGAAAATGTTGAAATTCACTTTACACGGTCTTTAATGAGTGAAAAAATAACCGAAACGGTATGCAGGTGGACCGAACCGAACGTGGTGTACCGAAACGGTTCGGTAAACCCATT
>JBBPBX010027937.1:0-36932 GCA_038048925.1 Garcialebias charrua
ATATGTATATATATATATATATATATATATATATGTATATATGTATATATATATATATATATATATATGTATATATATATATATATATATATATATGTATATATATATATATATATGTATATATATATATATATATATATATATATATATATTAGGGGTGTAACGGTACGCTAAAATCACATTTCGGTTCGGTTCAATTACAAGGAGGGCTCGGTTCGGTTTATTTTCGGTTTATTTTCGGTACAAAAAAAAAAGACAAAATAAAGACTTACAAAATGTTTATTTTGAAAATATGCCAAAAATATGTTTGTATTGTATTGTAGTAATAAATAAAAGTGACCCATTTGGATGATATTTTAAATAAACAGCACTCTACAATAAATAAACTATATTAACAATAATAAAAATCTTAATAAATACAATAACAGTCAGAACAATAAGCAGCAACAGACTGTTTATGATCTAACTAATCAAGTTTTTGTCCAGTAGCAGCAGTGTGGCTGTATTTGTCCTCATTACTGTACTCACAACTTCTTGGACCTGCTCCTCCAAGTGGGACAGGTCCTGGAAAGTTCAGAGTTCAGTTCAGTCATCACACACTTCTTAGCTGCAGGTGATCTCTGGTGGATGTCTGTCCCTGAAGTGGACAAAGAGAGCAGCTACCTCTGTCCCAGACTTGTAATAAAACAAAGAGATAAAAAAATAAGTTTATGTTTATTAAATTTGTTCATTTTTTTTTACAAGAAACAATACAAGACAATCCCATAAATGATAATGTACAAAATATAAAAAAATGAAAGGTAGCAGAAAGAAGAATAAATCTTATTATATCTGCCCCTTTTTTCCAACAATCAGATTAAACAATAATAATCTTCAACCAACAGTACAAAATGACTAACTCTTTCTAATTTTCTAACTAATACAATACACATTACGCTATTTCATA
Source organism: Garcialebias charrua (assembly GCA_038048925.1). Lineage (NCBI taxonomy): Eukaryota > Metazoa > Chordata > Actinopteri > Cyprinodontiformes > Rivulidae > Garcialebias > Garcialebias charrua. Next base: position 947 of record JBBPBX010027937.1, read on the forward strand.
TATATTTTTTTAACACATTTGTTTTGATCATTTTCTTAAATGTAAACATTGACTTGGCATTTTTAACTACATTCTCCAAGCCATTCCATAATCTAATTCCCTGGATTGAGGTAGAACGTCCCTTCAAACTAGTTCTGAATTGTGGTTTTACAAACATCTCTGTCCCCTTAAGATTATAACAACTTTGTCTTTTAACAAAATGCATTTGGATATTTAAAGGTAATGCATTATTTTGAGCCCTATACATAACTGATAAAATATTATAGTCTACCAAATCATGGAACTTCAATAACTTCAGTTGATAAAATAATGTACTTGATGGATGGGGAATGTAAGTTAATAAGATTATGATTTTAAACAAAAAAGATTATTTAGATAATAATAATAAAATAACAATTACCTCTTCTTGAACGGTTGAAGCTCTCACTCATCTCATCAGGGCTTTAATTAGCTCCAAGGCTTGTTGACAATACAGTTTTTTCATAAAGAGCTGAACTTTTTGAGTGATGGATGTCTCGTAGCGGTAGCGAGGATCAGTAACTTTAAAGCCTGCGCATATAACAACATTCAGACTTAGATTCAGAACTCATACAGTTTGTGTTATTGCTCTGGACCGATCTAATTTACCTGAAGAAGTAGTTTAAATGCAGCTGCTGTTAGCGCACTTTTTAACAGCTGCGGTGTCTTCGTTCACATTCCGATGACGTAGTTTCAAGCGCGTTCACGTGAGACGTGTTGTCTGCTGCAGAGTCGTCCACACACACAGCTTTGAATGTGCGCTCGTCAAGAAAGCCATAACGTTCCCAAACAGGAGACCGGAGCGAGTTGCGAATGGCTAATAATGCTGCGCGTGCTACGCGATAATAGCTCCGTGCTGAAACGCGTCCAGGAAATTATGTTCCGCGGCGCATATATTAACGTTCAATGAGTGAAAAAAATAACCGAACGGTACGGAGGTGGACCGAACCGAACGTGTTGTACCGAAAGTTTCGGTACACCCACTACAACCGTTACATGCCTTCTGAAGGAGGAGTTGGCAAAGAATGTAGTAGAGGTGAAGAGAGTGTCAGATAGGGTGATGTGCATGAAGGTAGAAGTAGAAGGTCTGATGCTAAACATAGTCAGTGGTTATGCTCCACAGGTTGGATGTGATGGGGAGGAGAAAGATAAATTTTGGAAAGATTTGGATGAAGTGATAGAGAGTATTCCCAGGGAGGAAAGAGTGGTGATTGGAGCAGACCTGAATGGACATGTTGGTGAAGGAAACAGAGGGGATGAGGAAGTGATGGGTAGGTTTGGTGTCAAGGAAAGAAACCAGGAAGGACAGATGGTGGTGGATTTTACCAAGAGAATGGAAATGGCTATAGTCAATACCTATTTCCAAAAGAGGGAGGAGCATAGAGTGACCTATAAGAGTGGAGGAAGGAGTACACAGGTCGACTACATTCTGTGTAGAAGAGGAAACCTGAGGGAGATTGGAGACTGTAAGGTTGTGGCAGGGGAGAGCGTGGCCAGACAGCATCGGATGGTTGTGTGTAGAATGACTGTTGTTGTGAAGAAGAGAAAAAGAGTAAAATCAGAGAAGAAGACCAAATGGTGGAAGCTGAAGAAGGAAGAATGTTGTGAGAAATTCAGAGACGAGCTGTTAAAGGCTCTGGGTGGTAAGAAAGAGCTTCCAAGTGACTGGGCTACTACAGCAACAGTAATTAGAGAGACAGGTAGGAAGGTACTTGGTGTGTCATCTGGACAGAGAATGGATGATAAGGAAACCTGGTGGTGGAATAGTGAAGTGCAGGACGCCATTCAAAGAAAGAGATTAGCCAAGAAGAAATATGACAGTGAGAGGACTGAAGAGAGGAGACAGGAATATAAGGAGATGGGACATAGAGCAAAGAGGGAAGTAGCTAAGGCAAAGCAGAGGGCGTACAATGAGTTGTATGGGAGACTGGACACTAAAGAGGGTGAGAAGGACTTGTACCGATTGGCAAGACAGAGGGATCAGGCTGGAAAGGATGTGCAGCAGGTTAGGCTTATTAAAGATGGGAATGGGAATGTTCTAACAAGTGAGGAGAGTGTGATGGGAAGATGGAAGGATTACTTTGAGGAGCTAATGAATGAAGAGAATGAAAGAGAAAGAAGAGTGGAGGTCATAGAAACTGTGGACCAGGAAGTGGGAAAGATTAGTGAGGGTGAAGTCCGGAAAGCTCTGAAAAGAATGAAGAAGGGGAAGGCAGTAGGACCTGATGACATACCAGTGGAGGTTTGGAAATGTCTTGGAGAGATGGCAGTGAGGTTTTTGACTCAAATATTTAATGGAATATTTGAGGGTGAGAAAATGCCTGAAGAATGGAGAAGAAGTGTGCTGGTTCCCATTTTTAAGAACAAGGGTGATGTACAGAGTTGTAGCAACTACAGGGGAATTAAGTTGATGAGCCACACGATGAAGATCTGGGAGAGAGTTGTGGAAGCAAGACTTAGACAAGAGGTGACTATCTGTGAGCAGCAGTATGGTTTCATGCCAAGAAAGAGCACCACAGATGCCATCTTTGCTTTGAGGATGTTGATAGAGAAGTACAGAGAGGGTCAGAAAGAACTCCATTGTGTGTTTGTGGATTTAGAAAAAGCATATGACAGGGTGCCAAGAGAGGAGGTGTGGTATTGCATGAGGAAATCTGGAGTGGCAGAAAAGTATGTTAGACTGCAGGACATGTATGAGGACAGCAGGACATGTATGAGGACAGCAGGACATGTATGAGGACAGCAGGACATGTATGAGGACAGCAGGACATGTATGAGGACAGCAGGACATGTATGAGGACAGCAGGACATGTATGAGGACAGCAGGACATGTATGAGGACAGCAGGACATGTATGAGGACAGCAGGACATGTATGAGGACAGCAGGACATGTATGAGGACAGCAGGACATGTATGAGGACAGCAGGACATGTATGAGGACAGCAGGACATGTATGAGGACAGCAGGACATGTATGAGGACAGCAGGACATGTATGAGGACAGCAGGACATGTATGAGGACAGCAGGACATGTATGAGGACAGCAGGACAGTGGTGAGATGTGCTGTAGGAGTGACAGATAGCTTCAAGGTGGAGGTGGGAGTGCATCAAGGATCGGCTCTGAGCCCCTTCTTGTTTGCTCTGGTGATGGACCGACTAACAGATGAGGTCAGGCAGGAATCCCCATGGACTATGATGTTTGCAGATGACATTGTGATCTGTGGTGAGAACAGGGAACAGGTGGAAGAGAACTTGGAGAGGTGGAGGTATGCACTTGAAAGAAGAGGAATGAAAGTCAGCCGTAGTAAGACAGAGTACATGTGTGTGAATGAGAGGGAGGAGGTGGAACAGTGAGGCTACAAGGAGCAGAGGTCACAAAGGTGCAGGACTTCAAGTACTTGGGGTCCACTGTCCAGGAAAATGGGGAATGTGGTAAAGAGGTGAAGAAGAGAGTCCAGGCAGGATGGAGTGATGGAGAAAAGTTTCAGGAGTGATTTGTGACAAAAAGGTGTCAGCAAAGGTCAAAGGAAAAGTTTACAAGACAGTGGTGAGACCAGCTATGTTGTATGGTCTGGAGACAGAGACATGGACAAAAAGACAGGAGACAGAACTGGAAGTAGCAGAAATGAAGATGTTGAGGTTCTCCTTAGGAGTGACAAGGATGGATAAGATCAGGAATGAGATCATCAGAGGTACAGCACATGTTGAACAACTGGGAGATAAAGTTAGAGAGGACACACTGAGATGGTTTGGACATGTCCAGAGGAGGGACAGTGGTTTGGACATGTCCAGAGGAGGGACAGTGGGTATATTGGTAGAAGGATGTTAGAAATGCAGCTGCCAGGAAAAAGACAAAGAGGAGATATATGGATGCAGTTAGAGAGGACATGGAGGTAGTTGGAGTGAGGACAGAGGACACAGAGGACAGAGTGAGGTGGAGGAGGATGACTCACTGTGGAGACACCTGAAGAGGGAAAAACCAAAAGAAGAAGAAGAAGATGAAGTTTGATTTTGTTGTTTCAGTCTTTGTATTCTACACAGGTTGTGGTCTCGACTCCGTCTGGTGACCAGCCCGTGTCTTCTACTTGGACCACACAGGATTCTGGGTCAGTCAATCAGCTCTAAAGTGAAGGTGAAGGTCACAGATCAAGGTCAAAGTTCTACTTTGACCTTGATGTTCTGTCTACTCTCTGTCTATCTTGTAAATGAGGATCAACCTTTCTAAATAAAGGTTGAATGAAAAAAAAAAACGTGTTGGACCTGAACGGAGAACAGTTTGACAACAGGTGTAAGTTGTTGTTGTTGTTGTTTATATCAAAGGTTTATTGTGTTATAGTCTTCAACATTTTTCTGTTAGTCAAATATTTATGTAGAAGAAAATGAACAAGTATTAAAATAAATTAAAATATTACATTTCCCATTGGGCTTAAAAAGTATTTACAATCAGTCAGTAGGTGAGGTAAAGCTTAAGAGATGTCCAGTGGGTCAGCAGCGATTTCGCTAACACGGTGATAATTAAACCCTGCATGAGTTCTGGTGATGAACAGATGAGAAGGAAGTGGACCAAGTGATCATCAGCTTCCTGTGAAGAATTCATCTGAAGAATCTAAAGAGGCTCCAGTCCAGCAGGACTCAGGTCCAGCAGTAGAGGGACACTTGAGAGATGTTGATCTGAGGCAGTGAAGCTTTAATCTGTCCAACAGGAAGCTCGTTATCGTCCCCTGAAGGGCGGAGCCAAAGACGTTACAACTCCCACAGGAAGTGGAACCTCCTCGGAGGAAACATCAGCAGCAGGCCAAGCGTTTGAATCCCAGATGTTCTGGACAGGACGTCACGTCCACAACTCTCTTGCCGTCTCTGATTCCACTATAAAGACAAGAAACACATCCCAGAGTGAAGACGGTGGTTCTGGTTCTGATCCGGATCAAACAAGGTTCTGAACCAGCAAGAGAACAACCTTCACATGAATGTGAAGAAGACAAAGGAGATGATTGTGGACTTCAGAAGGAACAAACACACCCACGCCCCACTGAACATAAGTGGATCTGCAGTGGAAGTGGTCTCCAGCTACAAATACTTGGGTGTACACTTGAATGATAACCTCAGCTGGAGCAACAACACCACCAGCCTGATCAAGAAAGGTCATCAGAGACTCTACTTCCTCAGACGGCTGAGACGTGCTGGTCTGAGCAGCCCAGTCCTCACCTCCTTCTACAGGTGTGCAGTGGAGAGCATCCTGTGCTCCAGCATCAACGTGTGGCATGGAGGCTGCACAGTTGAAGAGAGGAAAGCTCTACAGAGAGTGGTGAAGGCTGCACAGAAGTCTGTTGGAGTCAGTCTCCCCACCATCACAGACATTTACACCTCCAGATGCAGGAAAAGAGCCACCTGCATCATGAAAGACCTCACTCACCCAGCACACTCACTCTTTGCCCCACTCCCCTCAGGACGGAGGTTGAGGAGCATCAAGTGTAGAACCACTAGACTGAGGAACAGCTTCTACCCTGAGGCAGTCAGTCAGTCAGAGGAGGCGCCGGACGCTTGAGTAGGAGGAGACATCACCTCCTGTTACGGAGGAGGCAGAGCGCCACTTGTTTCTACAGTAAAACTATATTTTGTCCCGTGTGATGGACTTCATCTTCTGCATTGATTTGACTGACAATCCGCACGCACACACACACACCTGCATGCTTTTCTAAGACCCGCCTTCTTATTAGTAATTGGTCAAAACAACGTGAGCTTCAATGTGATTGGATGTAATCGCTGTCCATCAATCAAAGTTAAGTTGAGGCGGACCCCAGCCGGAGTGCTTTAAGCCCTGCAGGAGTCATGTGTTCCTCTGCAGATGTTTAATAATAAAAACAGATTAAAGTTCTGTTGGTCTGACCTGCTGGGGTCCAGTGGAGTCCTCCAGGACTGGCAGCCAGCCGCCGCCGCTTCCTGATGCTGCGGTGGGGGGCAGAGCCTCCTGCTGCTGAGGCAGCGGTGGGTGTGGAGGAGAGGATAGGCAGCAGCGGCGTGGACAGGAAGGTCATCTCCTTCTCCAGGGCTGGAGTGAGGAAGGACTCCCCCACCGAAGACCTGCAGGAGAAAATCACCAATTCAAATACTGAGGAAGCTGGGATTAATCCTCACAAAGCCACTGGTCCAGACAAAGTGCTGAACGACTATGCCAATCAGCTCTGCGAGGTACATCTTTAACTCCTCCCTCACCCTGGCAACAGTTCACATCTGCCTGAAGACCACCACCATCATCCCAGTCCCAAAGAGCTCTACAGTGACTGGTTTGAATGGCTACCGGCCAGTAGCCCTCACCCTGATAGTCGCTAAGCTTTAGTAAATATGCCAACACCAGCATATTTACATTGACGCTTACTGCTGACATCTTGATTAATATGCATTGTCCTAATTTAAATAAATAAATAAATGAAATTAAATAAATTATAGACTGGTCATGACCCACATCAGAACAACCATCAACATCAACGAGGACCCTCATCAGTATGCATACCATGAGAACCGATCAACAGAGGATGTCATCTCCTCTGTGCTGCACACTGCTCTCACCCACCTGGATCAGACAGACTCCTACGTCCGTCTGCTCTTTGTGGACTTCACATCTGCTTCAACACCATGATCCCCCAAATCCTGATGGACAAACTATTCACACTTGGACTAAGCCCGTCCATTTGTAACTGGGTACTAGACTTCTTAACAAACAGACCACAGTAGTGAAGATCCACAACTTCTCCTCCTCCACCATAACCCTCAGCACTGACTCTCCTCAGGGTTGTGTGTTGAGCACTCTCCTGTTCACTCTGCTCACATATGACTGCACACCTACCCATCAGAGATTCTACTTCCTCAGGCACCTCCAGATGCAGGAAGAGAGCCACCTGCATCATGAAGGACCCCACTCACCCAGAACACACACTTTTTGCCCCACTCTCCTCAGGAAGGAGGTTGAGGAGCATTAAGTGTAGAACCACTAGACTGAGGAACAGCGTCTACCCTGAGGCTGTTAGACTCATGAATACAGAAAAATCACTGCAAAGCCACTTTAATTGGTGATATGTCACTTTATCCATGCTGCTGATTTCTTGCCTTTATGCTGCTATATTCATACCTGTCTACTCATAACAGACTCATGTTCAGGCTGCTGTTTAATACACTATATTATATTATTATTGTTTAGTGTGAAGATGGCGGACCGTGAGGCGGAGTAGACGTGTCCTGAATGAGCTCCACCTGATTTTTGATTCTGCCTCACCTAACTTTGTTGGAGCTGATATCCTATCGTTCCACAGTGTTTGGTAACTAAATGAAAAAAAGGCAAGGGACTTAAATCTAAAAAATGTTTTTGTGGAGAAGATTTTACTGAAAAAGATGAAGGCGCTAAGGTCATGGTTAATGCCAGTTCTATGACAGCGAGCACTGGTGCAGGTGCATCGGCTTCAGCCACTAACGAAGACATTTTAACCGCAATACACAAAATAAATATTGCCGTGAATGCGAGATTTGATGAACTTAAAGGGTCCCTTTGCAACCTTGAAGCAGCATTATCTGCTGTTTGTGATGGAGTGTCCGGCACGGAAGAGGCTGTGGGTTCACATGAGAAGCGGCTGGAGTGGCGGCATGAGAGCCTTGCTTCAATGTGTGCGTGCGTCACATCAGGCTAAACTGGATGATGTGGAGTCCTGTTCCTGCAGACAAAACATCTGCATTGTTGGAATAAGAGAAAAGGCAGAGAACGGCAGGCCCTCTGAGTTTGTTTCCAAGCTGCTGCCTGAACTGCTGGGGCAGTAGCATTTTGATCAACCTCTGGATGTGGACCGTGCACATCGCAACGTGGGGCCGGCTAAGGACGGGAAGCCGCTAGCGATCATTGACAGGCTGCACCGGTTCCAGACCAAGGAGTTGGTGTTGAGGCTGGTGAAGGAGAGGGCTCCACTGAGGTACGAGGGCGCCCAGTGTTAATCTTTCCTGACCCGACATCAGCAGTTATGATGAAGCACACAGCTTTGCAGCAGATCAGGGAGAAGTGCAGAGCCAGGCTTCATACATCCAGCCAGGTTGGTGGTGACAGTCAACGTGTTTGACACTCCTGCTGATGCTGAGAGATTCCTGAGTCTGGAGACTCAGGGCTGGAACACTGACTCTGGAACAGGTTAGACTTTATGATTACATCAATACAGCAGAACGATATCTGCATTGTGAACTGGGTGAGGTCAAATTATTTGTTTGAAAAAACAACATAATAAATATGTTTAAACATTTGTTTTTATTAGGTGGAGCCCATCAAAGGTAGTAAGGAGTAGAGCAGTCAGATGCTGACCTGGACCCCTCTGTGGCTCCTTAGTTTACCGTAGTTGTGACATATAGAATGGAGTATGGAGATTTTGTTTGTGCGTTAGTTCCCCCACTGAAGTATTTTGAGTTCAGTTTACAGTTCTTTTTCGTTAAGCATTTACGCCACTGTTTTTTATTTCTTTTATTTTTATGGATTCCTTTTTTCAAATTTTATTAATTTTATTTATTTATTTATTTTTCCTGGTAGGCCAATCTATTTCCTTTAAAGGATATCTCTTATATTTCTGTAAAAACAAAAGCATATAATAAGGATGGACTTGCATTAGATAGCTGGAATGTCCATCCATCCATCCATTGTCTTCCGCTTATCCGGGGTCGGGTCGCGGGGGTAGCAGCCTAAGTAGGGAGGCCCAGACTTCCCTCTCCCCAGCCACTTGGAGCAGCTCCTCTGGGGGAATCCCAAGGCGTTCCCAGGCCAGCCGAGAAACATAGTCCCTCCAGCGTGTCCTGGGTCTTCCTCTGGGTCTCCTCCCGGTGGGACATGCCCGGAACACCTCACCAGGGAGGCGTCCAGGAGGCATCCTAACCAGATGCCCGAGCCACCTCAACTGGCTCCTCTCGATGTGGAGAAGCAGCGGCTCTACTCCGAGTCCCTCCCGGATGACTGAGCTTCTCACCCTATCTCTAAGGGAGAGTCCAGACACCCTGCGGAGAAAACTCATTTCAGCCGCTTGTATCCGAGATCTCGTTCTTTCGGTCACAACCCAAAGCTCATGACCATAGATGAGGGTGGGAACGTAGATCGATCGGTAAATTGAGAGCTTTGCCTTTTGACTCAGCTCTCTCTTCACCACGACAGACCGGTACAGCGCCCGCTTCACTGCGGACGCTGCACCTATCCGCCTATCGATCTCACGCTCCAGTTTTCCCTCATTCGTGAACAAGACCCCGAGATACTTAAACTCCTCCACTTGGGGCAGGACCTCCTCCCCGACCCGGAGAGGGCATGCTACCCTTTTCCGGCTCAAGACCATGGCCTTGGATTTGGAGGAACTGATCCTCATCCCGGCCGTGTCACACTCGGCTGCAAACCGCTCCAGTGAAAGCTGTAGATCACGACCTGATGAAGCCAATAGGACCACATCATCTGCAAAAAAACAGAGATGCGATTCTAAGGCCACCAAATCGGATCCTCTCAACACCTTGGCTGCGCCTAGAAATTCTGTCCATAAAAGTTATGAACAGAATCGGTGACAAAGGGCAACCTTGGCGGAGTCCAACTCTCACCGGAAACGAGCCTGACTTACTGCCGGCAATGCGGACCAAGCTCTGACACCGGTCGTACAGGGACCTAACAGCCCATATCAATGGGCCTGGTACCCCATACTCCCGGAGTACCCCCCACAGAACCCCCCGAGGGACGCGGTCGAATGCCTTCTCCAAGTCCACAAAGCACATGTAAACTGGTTGGGCAAACTCCCACGCACCCTCCAGGATCCTGCTGAGGGTGTAGAGCTGGAATGTGAGAGGGCTAAACACCCCATTACAGAGAGGAAAAGTGTTCGCTCGTTTACGAACTCTTAAAGCTCATGGATGTTTTCTTCAGGAAACTCATAGGAAAACGGCAACAAAAGTGTTATGTCCCTCTTGGGCTTCTTATGTTTTTCAATCCAACTTTAGCACAAAAACAAGAGGTGTTGCTATCCTTATAAAAAAGAATATATCTTTTACTCACAAGCAAACTATTTCTGACAACTGAGGTAGATATTTGATTGTTACAGGAGAAATAAATTCAACTCCAGTTACCTTAATTAATGTCTACGGCTCCAATTTTTTTTCTGAACCTTTTTAACACCATTTCCAGTTTGCCAGATACAAATGCAAATATTATCCTAGCTGGAGTCCTAAATTGTATTCTAGATCCTTTTCTTGATCGACAACACCCACAAACTGGTGCTTCTCAAAGTAGTATAACTCTTAACAATCTTATACAGTCATTTAACTTAGTGGACATTTGGAGACCACCCTTCAACAAGAGATTTTTCTTATTTTTCAGCAGTGCATAAGACACATTCGAGGATTGATTATTTTATTTTAGACTCTAAACTTTTGTCAGAAGTTGTGGATTGTACACATCATAATATTCTCACATTAGATCATGCTCTAGTGTCTTTACAGCTAAAACTTAATCATAAACAGGGTAAATTCAAGTGGCAATTAAACAATTTGTTGTTAAAAGATAAGGAATTTTGTTCCTATTTATCAAGTAAAATATATTTTTATATAAACACTAATGACAATAAAGAGGTGGATGATTCTACTCTTTGGGAAGCCATGAAGTCTGTTCTCAGGGGTCATGTCATATCTTATGAAGCTGCTGAAAAGAAAAAAATCCAAGTGTAGGTTGAGTGAAATTGATAATCAGCTATCAGATCTTACGGTATTATATAAAGAAAGCACTAATCCTGAGCTACTGAAGAAGATTTCTGCATTGAACTACAAGTATAATTCAATAATGTCCAAGGATATTTCACGTTTGCTATTCGGAGTAAAACAAAAATACTTAGAGCTTGGGGACAAAGCTCACAGATTGCTGACTCGTCAGCTGAGGCACTCTCATTCATCTGGAGCCATCCGTTCTCTTAGATCCAGTGAAGGAGCCCTCCTGACTGATCCAGGAGATTTCAATGATCGTTTCGTCCATTTCTATTCAGAGGTGTATCAGTCTCAGGGAAGTAGTGATAGTGGGGTAATGGAACATTTTTTTAAGAAACATGAATTACCAAAATTATCGAGTGAATCCTCTTCTCGGTTGGATAATGATATTGGTTTAGGTGAGATACAAAAGGTGATTTTCTCTTTTCCTAATAGTAAAGCTGGGGGACCTGATGGCTTTTGCATAAAATTTTCAAAAGTATTTTCAGATAAATTAGCCCCTTATTTATTGCGTATGATTAATCACTCGTGGCATATTTGTCGGCTACCCCCTGCCTTATATGATGCCAATATTTCTATTCTATCCAAACCAGATCGAGATCCCCGTCTGGCCTTCTCTTATCCCATTTCTATAGCCGTTTTCACATTACACAGCCCTCAACGGCCCGCCCGCCCCGCCTTCTAACCCGGGTTCGTCATGTTCGCATTTTCCTTTTCCGCCCGGGGTCCGCCCTCGTTTTGGAACCCGCCCGACGGAGGTTCTGATTGGGCCGAGCTCCCGGGCCCAGTTTGACGTCATGTACTGCTCACATTTGATTCGTTGTTTGCAGCAGGGGCGGGACTCGTTCTAACAACAACCTCAGCGCGAGCTGAATTTCATTAAAATTTACCTAAAGAAACCACTAAAAAAAATTGTTAGCTGAATTAGTGTTTCAGAGTTTAATTTTTGTTAATAACTGATTACACATCAGCTTATGCTAGAACGTAAATAACACGAAGCGCGCACCCATACAAACAAAGCATTTCCGCCTTTCAGCACGAGCTGGATTTCATTAAAATATAACTAATATTCTCTAAGTCTTGCGAGTAACCAGGATTTTAAAATATAACTAATATTCTCTAACTCCTACACGTGGCCAGGATGTTACGAGGGACGATTCCTTTATAGGAAAAGTGGACTCCTGAAAAAAGTAATACGCCTCGGTGGCTTAGTGGTTAGAGCGTCGGCTTTCCGCTCTAAATTTCATCTTGGCTCAAGTTCGAATCTCACTCGTGTAAGAAACATGAGGGAGATAGTATATTGTGTCCTTAAACACATATAGTGTCACCCAGATGTAACTAAAGGATTTTAACAGGGGTCAGTATTAAGCTGACCTCTTTATCCTTAATTAACTTACTTATTCAGATTGAATAGTAATTTCACGGATTCTTTTCTTTTTCAGTTTACCCAATATTTCTGTGATCTTTATGATGGATAAATAAACAGAGCTATAGAGTGACAATGGACACGTTAACTTAGTTGGTATGCCAGGCGACACTACCATTTATTTAAAATAAATCACTAAATTAACACCATTACACTTGATTGATATGATTTCACTTTCTTTCAATTTAATACGTCAGCACACTTAAATTCAACACAACAGACTTCAATACTGGATGTTAACATATTTAGTCTGTGGGCTCTTTAGCTTAAAATAGTTTCCAGCTTAGATTGAGAGGGAAAAGAATAGGAGGAGAGATGGTTTAAAGGAAATTATTGTGAGCATGAGACCAAAGTGACACTTCTCATCCGACTTCTGCTAAAATCCAGGTACGTTTGTAAACAGCTCTTTACCTTTTGACGACAGCCCGGTAAGAGAGAAGACCTTGTAGCTTTTCAGATGTACGGGTCCGTGTGGGAACCAGCACCTCTGAGCAGGTTATTCGTTTACGTTTCCAACGTCTCCTGGTTTCCGCATCGACCATCAGAAAATGTGTCAGCTTCAGGCCTCTGACTTCAAGATAAACTTATTCCATGAAGGAATAAACAAAGTCTTGAGCTTACGCTCGTTCGAAGTGGATTCATAACGGCATGTTATACAATCCTTAGCTGAATGACTGTCCTTGGCGGGTGACAGGCATTCATTCAGCTCTTTGGGACGTCTTCATGTCTTTGAAGCTCCCAGAAACTCTGGAACCTTCTCGTTCCTTCCAAACTCTGAAGCGTTCAGCAAAACTTAGGACTTAAGGAAGGACCAGTCGAGGAGTTCACTTGTCTTATCACGACCCAAGGTTACAGCCAGCAGCAGAGGGAAATGTTTAGGAAAAGACAGCAAGCTGGAGCCCTTTTCATGAAAAACAACAGATTAACTGTCTTCTGACTTTCTAAACAAAACCGTCCGGTCTCTGTGACCCGAGATTTCACCTTTAACACAGCAGTGAACACCGTTTAACTCTTACAGAATAACACAGCTTAAAAGCACACATCANCCCGCCCGCCCCGCCTTCTAACCCGGGTTCGTCATGTTCGCATTTTCCTTTTCCGCCCGGGGTCCGCCCTCGTTTTGGAACCCGCCCGACGGAGGTTCTGATTGGGCCGAGCTCCCGGGCCCAGTTTGACGTCATGTACTGCTCACATTTGATTCGTTGTTTGCAGCAGGGGCGGGACTCGTTCTAACAACAACCTCAGCGCGAGCTGAATTTCATTAAAATTTACCTAAAGAAACCACTAAAAAAAATTGTTAGCTGAATTAGTGTTTCAGAGTTTAATTTTTGTTAATAACTGATTACACATCAGCTTATGCTAGAACGTAAATAACACGAAGCGCGCACCCATACAAACAAAGCATTTCCGCCTTTCAGCACGAGCTGGATTTCATTAAAATATAACTAATATTCTCTAAGTCTTGCGAGTAACCAGGATTTTAAAATATAACTAATATTCTCTAACTCCTACGCGTGGCCAGGATGTTACGAGGGACGATTCCTTTATAGGAAAAGTGGACTCCTGAAAAAAGTATACGCCTCGGTGGCTTAGTGGTTAGAGCGTCGGCTTTCCGCTCTAAATTTCATCTTGACTCGAGTTCGAATCTCACTCGGGACAACTTATTTTACGTTCGTCTTTTATTGGATAAAAAAAAAAAGGAGTTTGTGTTATGCCTGTGGTTAACACACAAACTCCTTCTTTTTATTTTCTCCAATAAAAGACAAACGCAAAATAACTTCAACCGAGTGAGATTCGAACTAGAGGGACAAGTCAATTTTGAGCAGATTTATTCAACCGTCATCATTTTCCCCGTACGTCTATCGGCCCATTCATGACGCGGCCCATCGGGATTTCTCCCGAACTTCTCAATGGCCACTCCACCCTTGTCTGTGACCCAATACATCCAGTCTTCTACATGTCCTTGACTCTGTACCCTGTCTTCTACAGGTCCTTGACTTGATACCTCCAGTCTTCTACATGTCTTTCATCCAATACACTGTCTTCTACATGTCCTTGACATGATACCACCAATCTTCTACATGTCCTTGAACAGATACCCCTAGTCTTTTACAGGTCCTTGACCCAATATACCAAGTCTTCTACAGGTCTGTGACCCAATACCTCCAGTCTTCTACACGTCCTTGAACAGATACCCCATCTTTTATACATCATTGACCCAATTCCAACAGTCTTCTACAGGTCCTTGACTCAATACCTCCAGTCTTCTACATGTCTTTCATCCAATACCCTGCCTTCTACGTGTCGTTGATCTGATACCCCCAGTCTTCTACATGTCCTTGAACAGATAACCCCAGTCTTTTACAGGTCCTTGACCCAATACCTCCTCCTTGACCGTGTACCCTGTCTTCTACAGGTCCATGACCCGATACCCCCAGTCTTCTACAGGTATTTTACCCAATACAGTACCCTGTCTTCTACAGGTCCTTGACCTAATACCCTCAGTCTTCTACATGCCCTTGACTCAATACCCCATCATCTACAGGTCCTGGACCAAATACCTGTCCTCTGAAAACAAGTAGAGCCGACTTCACCATGATCCTCTGGTCTGTCTTCCTTTCCTTTTCCTCCGGAAGACAAAATCCAGCATCTCGGTCCAGCCCAGCATTTTAGACTAACACTCTTCACGTATCAACATACAGTGCCCCATCTGGACTGTCCGGCCCATCAGAAACTTCAGAACCAATGACATTAAACCATAAAGTTTCTAAGGATCCTGGGAGGAAACTCAACCAAACAGAAGTGATCTGCTGGTCCAGATCTGAAGGAAATGGACCTCTCAGGTGTTACCTTACCTCACTCTGTGTGTGTGTTGTTCCGAATCAGGGAACAGTGAGTCTAGTGCTTCAGATATCAGTTTATCTGACAAAGCGTTAATGAACGGAAAGGTGGAGGCAGGTAAACTGTGAAAGATTAATGTAGTGAATGGAATAATTTCTACCTGATTGAATAGAATCATTTGGGGACTGTTCCTTTTTGTTTGATTGACCATGCAGGACAACAGTCCTGCTCCATGAGGGACAGACCGGTACTGCAGGTCTCTGAAGCTGGGCTCAGGTAGACGCCACACTAAGACATGACTGTAGATGATCCAAGGACCACGAAGTGAACAAAACCTGAAGGAGCTGCAGGGATCGACCGATGGGGACTTCAAGTGTTTTTTTCCATCTGTTGGGTTTTAGCAAACGTGCAAAAAATCAACGAGGGACAGATTTAAAGACAGACATGTCTCTCATCTCATCGTGGGAAAATACATTAAATTTCCTTCGTGTTGCTCTGAGACAAACAGAGTCTGAAGTTCCAGCAGGGGATTAAAGTCGTTTTGTTAACAGCTCCATCCTTTGGCTGTTTTTAACCCAGAATGACTCAAACTGAAAATAAATCATCGGCTGGCTTAAACAGAACCGATCAACAGAACGTTTCAAAGTCAAGTCAAAGTCAAAGTCAACTTTATTGTCAGAACTGCAATATGTACAGGACATACACAGGATTGAAATTGCGTTTCTCTCAGTCCCTCGGTGCAACAGTAACCATCTAAACACTAAACACTAAAACATTTAATAAACATAAGCATAAAATAGTAAAAGTGTAACACTGTCCTGAGTTTTTTCATAATAGTATAAAAGTATGAAAATTTACACCAACACTGAAACACCAAACACCCAATGAACATAAGCATAAAATGAAATAATAAAAGTGTAATACTGTCCTGAGTTTTTGCATAGTAGTATAAAAAGTATATCTATAAAATAAACTGAAGGTTCTAGCATTGACATTTGCAAAGAGTGGCACAGCAGCATATGAGTTAATGTACACAGTATATGTATGAGGTAGTTGATGTTGGTATAGAGGCAAAGTGGCATATGCAGTAAGGCACATAAGGCACATTTGGTATCCTTAGATAAGGGGTAAGAGTCCATTCTGCTGAAAACCAAACTAGCTAAATGATTATGTGTCAGGAAAATATTTAATTTGTGGTGGAAATGAAGATATGGTGTAAAATTAAAAAAGAAAACAAGTAAATAAAAGTTAGAAAACACAAATCCTGTTAAAATAACAAGCCAAAATGGTGTCATTAAAGGTGATTGATTGAAAAAGAGGTTGAATTTAATAAAAATAAATGAAAAAATAAAATTAAAATTAAAAATCAGGATTTAAAGGAGCTGTATGTAAGTTTTCTAAAAATATATTTTTAACATATTTCTTCACTTTGTCACTATCTCCTGACAGACTGATGTTAGACAAAGTAATCTTTGAAAAAAACTATATTCCCCTTGCTTCTCCAGGTGTTACTAAAAGCATTTCTAAAAAGCCACAGTGACCCACCGTTAACCAGCCAATAAAAACAGAGCTTGAATTTGAATTTCAGCAGAGCAAGGGGTAAGTTTCTGTTCAAAATTTTCCTAAGTTCCAGCGTGTTCCAGAAATTACATACTGAACCTTTAATCTAAAAAATTCTAGAGAAAATAGTTGCAGGTCAGGTATGTGATCATCTGCAAAGAAATAGTCTGTTAGAAGATTTTCAGTCAGAGTTTAGAGTTCATCATAGCACTGAATCTGCACTGGTGAAAGTTACTAATGATATTCTCATGGCCTCTGACAATGGACATGTGTCTCCACTGGTCCTGTTAGACCTCAGTGCTGCATCTGATACAGTTGATCATAATATTTTATTACAGAGACTTGAGTATGATATTAGAATTACAGGAACAGCTCTAAATTGGTTTAAATCATATTTATCTGATAGATTCTAATTTGTAAATGTAAATAATTTATCTTCATCATACACCAAATTTAGTCATGGAGTTCCTCAGGATTCAGTGCTTGGACCAATACTCTTTACCTTATACTGTATATGCTTCCATTAGGTAAAGTTATTAAAAGGCATGGAATACATTTAACTGTTCTGGTGAAGATTCTCAGTCATCCAGGACATGATCAAATCAAAAAAAGGCGTTCAGTACTGAAACAAATGGACTTTATTTTATTACAAATAAAGTCCAGTTGTTTCTGTATTGAACGCCTTTTTTTGACATTTCATTGTTATGTTGATGACACACAATTATATTTGTCCATTAAACCCAATGAATCCAATCAGTTACTTAGACTACAAGCATGTTTTGAAGACATAAAAACCTGGATGACCCTAAATTTTCTCCTTTTGAAAACAGACAAGATTGAGTCTAAAAAGCTAAGTCTGGTCCTCTGGACATTCAAAAAATAAAACAAAACAAAGCAAAAAATAATAATAATAAAATTGTAGAAAAGTTTCGTCTTTCGTCCGAAAGACTTCCTCAGTCTGAGTTGCTGTATTCAGCTCAGTCTTATAAATAGCACCTCTCACAGTGGATCAACCAGTTGACTGATGACAGCCTGAAACCAGCTGCTCACATGATCAAGGAGGGCCATCAGCCTAACAATGGATCATTAGCACCCTGATGGTTGTTTGCTATTCACAGAGGGCTGAGTGATACTAGCAATAACAGCATTGTAAGTGGGGGACAGTTGAACCCGGAGGCCTCCACCTCTGTTTAATGATGGACGGTTTCTTTTCACAAAGATGGCCTCCTTTACTCCTCTCTCAAACCATTGTTCCTCTCTATCAAGGATGTGAACATCTTCATCCCTGAAAGAGTGACCTCTGACCTGGAGATGAGTGTAGACCGCAGAGTCCTGACCTGATGATGTTGATCTTCTGTGCTGGGCCATCCTTTTGGCCAGTGGCTGTTTAGTTTCCCCGATGTAAGACTGATCACCCTCCTGACACTGAACAACATACACAATATTACTCTGTTTGTGCCGGGGGACTGGATCTTTGGGATGAACCAGTCTTTAATGTATTTTGGGGTTTAAAAGCCACTGGGACGTTGTGTTTAGAAAATAAACGTCTCAATGTCTCTGAAACTCCTGCAACATCTGGAATGACCACTGGTCTGGGTCTGGGTTCCTTCTTTTCACCTGATGGCTGCTACAGATCCACAGAGTTGATGTGATCAGTGAAATGTTGGACTTCCTGAGATTTAATTTTAACCCAGGTGTCGTCAACATACCTGAACCAATGACTTGGTGGTCTCCCTGAAAAGGACGTCAAAGCTCTCTTTTCTACCTCCTCCATGTACAGGTTGGCAACAATAGGAGAAACTGGCGACCCCATAGCACACCCATGTTTCTGACTATAATATTGCTCCCCATATGTGAAGTAGGTTGACTGCAGGCACAGTTTCAAGAGTTGACACAGTTGTTCTGTGGAAAATGTGGTCCTGTTGCTCAGAGTGGTGTCTGATTTTAACCTTGAACAGACCACCTCTACTGCCTCTACACTTGGACTAAGCCCCTCTATTTGTAACTGGGTACTAGACTTCTTAACAAACAGACCACAGTCCGTGAAGATCCACAACTTCTCCTCCTCCACCATAACCCTCAGCACTGGCTCTCCTCAAGGATGTGTGCTGAGCCCCCTTCTGTTCACTCTGCTCACATATGATTGTACAGCCACACATCCAGGCTGTCATATTGTTAAGTTTGCAGATGATACAGCGGTGGTGGGATGCATCACAAACAATGATGAGTCCAGCTACAGACAGGAGGTGGAACATCTGGAGAGCTGGTGCAAAGAGAATAATCTTCACATGAATGTGAAGAAGACAAAGGAGATGATTGTGGACTTCAGAAGGAACAAACACACCCACACCCCACTGTATATAGGTGGATCTGCGGTGGAGGTGGTCTCCAGCTACAAGTACCTGGGTGTACACATGAATGATAACCTCAGCTGGAGCAACAACACCACCAGCCTGATCAAGAAAGGTCATCAGAGACTCTACTTCCTCAGACGGCTGAGACGAGCTGGTCTGAGAAGCTCAGTCCTCACCTCGTTCTACAGGTGTGCAGTGGAGAGCGTCCTGTGCTCCAGCATCAACGTGTGGCATGGAGGCTGCACAGTTGCAGAGAGGAAAGCTCTGCAGAGAGTGGTGAAGGCTGCACAGAAGTCTGTGGGAGTCAGTCTCCCCACCATCACAGACATTTACACCTCCAGATGCAGAAAAAGAGCCACCTGCATCATGAAAGACCTCACTCACCCAGCACACTCACTCTTTGCACCACTCCCCTCGGGACGGAGGTTGAGGAGCATCAAATGTAGAACCACTAGACTGAGGAACAGCTTCTACCCTGAGGCTGTCAGACTCATGAATAAATAAATAATAAGAATAAACACTGCAAAATATCACATCATGCTGATGCTGATCTGTTTTCTTGTTGCTGTGTTCATCTGTGACCATCTGCTCATAATGACTCATGTTCGTGCTGCTGTTTATAATGATGTTTTTCTACTACATTAGGGCTTAGTGTATTACTAGCTGATGTCTCTCTTAGTTAATCCTAGATGTTATTATTGTTTTTCTCTTGCATTTGTTGTTGGATGTAACTGGGACCCTGTGTACATAATCTCGTTTTCAACACATGTACTACATGCGGTGCAAATGACAATAAATTCTCTCCGACTCTGACTCTGACTCTGACTCTCTCATCAACGGGAATGCACGTAAAGAGTGATGTGACATCAAAAGAGATCATTGTTTCATCAGTCTCCATGATGACATCCCTTCACCTTATCCACAAAGTCCATGGTGTTCTGCTTTGTTTTGTTTTATTTTTTGAATGTCCAGAGGACCAGATTTAGCTTTTTTAGATTTTTCTACCTGGATTATTGAGCATGCATCAGAGACAAGATTGAGGTTTTGTTTTTTGGACCTGAGCATGTTAGGAACAAATGTTTCAGTCTTTCTCCTCCTTGGATGACATTAATCTGCCTCCAGCTCTAAAGTTAAAAGTCTTGGTGTTATTTTTGATCAGGACACGTTAAAAATGTTACTAGAACCTCCTTCTTCCACCTGTGTAATATCACTAAAATTAGAAACATCTAAAAATGATGCAGAAAAACTGGTTCATGCATTTGTCACGTCTAGACTGGACTATTGCAATGGTTTGTTATCTGGGTGTCCAAATACTTTAAAAAGTCTTCAGTTGATCCAAAATGTTGCTGCCAGAGTCTTAACTGGAGTTACTGGGAGAGATCATGTCTCTCCAGTTTTAGCTTCTCTCCACTGGCTCCCTGTCAAATCCAGAACTGAATTCAAAATCTTACTTCTAACCTACAAAGCTCTCAACAACCTAGCTCCATCTTATATTACAGATCTTATTGTTCCATATTTTCCTAACAGAGCACTTCACTCACATGCTACGTTCAGACCGAACGCGTTTTGAGCTGCAGGAGCGGCCGGTTTACATGCAAAGTCAATGGGGGACGCGCCTCTAGGGGTCGTGCGTCGCGTCACGTCCGTTTTGAGCGGTGCGGATGGGGCGGCAGAGCGTTTTCCGTGCATGCGGTGCCCGCGGCAGCCGCTGCCGCTCGACTTGAAAAAGCTGAACTTTCGCCGCTCAGCGCGTCTTGACAACCAATCAGGGAGAGTCAGCTATGTGACGCAGTAACGAGGGGACGGATGTTGCGCAAGTGTGACGTATGGTTTGTGAGACACAGAAACAACCCGCAAATTCGTGTTCAAGTATGGAGGAGTTCAAGAAAGGAGAAAGAAAAAGGACCTTGCCTGGCGGAGTGTCAGTGAGGAAGTCGGGATATCGGGTAAGTTTTGAATTGTAAACTCCTCCCACACCCCGCCGCCACCGCCGCTGCTGCTTCTCGTTCCGGTCTGAACACCAGTGCGTCCACCTTGAGGCGTTTCGTGCTTTTTGGTCGCTCAAAACGCGTTCGGTGTGAACGTAGCATCAGACTGCAGGTTTACATGTGGTTCCTAGTGTTGAAGGACTTTTCTGTAAAGGTCATGGATGTTTTCACTTACTAATGCTAAATTAATATAGAACCATGTACATGTATGTGAAGTCAACAGTCTCTCTGTCTACCCAGACAGGAGTCTGATAACTGATAACGTCTGATGTCTTCAACAACCGTGAGCTGTGAAGCAGAGGTTGTCTTGACCTCTGCTTGGTGGTCTGATAACGGGTATTTAAGATGTGACCAGAGCTTCGTGTAACATCTTGAAGCCTGTGTTAACTCTGACCCCCTTGCAAGGAGTAAACCTGGGTTGAAAAATCTTCTTGCATCCTTCTGTGTGGCTTATTTGAATAATGAGTTGATGATAGAATAATTAAATTATTCAACACCTACGAGTTTCCAGCAGCAGAATGGGAGGAAGATGTTTCAGTTGTCAGGCTCCTCTCTTGTGGAACCAACTTCCAGTTTCTGTCCATGAGGCTGACACATTGTCCAGTTTGAAGAATTTCCTTTTTCATAAATCCTATAGTTGGGGTTGAAAAGGATTTCCTGAGCTGTCCCTTAGGTCTGCTGCTATAGGCTTAGACTGCTGGAGGACAAACTGACCACACTTTTTCACTCTGCTACTGTCTTTACCTGCTCTACTCTTCCTGTTTGTAATTATTTCTATCTTAACATGTTTTTTGTCTTTTCTCCTACAGAAACCACACCTGGACTATAGAAAGTACACCTGGACTATAGAAAGTTCACCTGGACTATAGAAAGTACACTTGGACTATAGAAAGTTCACCTGGACTATAGAAAGTACACCTGGACTATAGAAAGTACACCTGGACTATAGAAAGTACACCTGGACTATAGAAAGTACACCTGGACTATAGAAAGTACACCTGGACTATAGAAAGTACACCTGGACTATAGAAAGTACACCTGGACTATAGAAAGTACACCTGGACTATAGAAAGTACACCTGGACTATAGAAAGTACACCTGGACTATAGAAAGTACACCTGGACTATAGAAAGTACACCTGGACTATAGAAAGTACACCTGGACTATAGAAAGTACACCTGGACTATAGAAAGTACACCTGGACTATAGAAAGTACACCTGGACTATAGAAAGTACACCTGGACTATAGAAAGTACACCTGGACTATAGAAAGTACACCTGGACTATAGAAAGTACACCTGGACTATAGAAAGTACACCTGGACTATAGAAAGTACACCTGGACTATAGAAAGTACACCTGGACTATAGAAAGTACACCTGGACTATAGAAAGTACACCTGGACTATAGAAAGTACACCTGGACTATAGAAAGTACACCTGGACTATAGAAAGTACACCTGGACTATAGAAAGTACACCTGGACTATAGAAAGTACACCTGGACTATAGAAAGTACACCTGGACTATAGAAAGTACACCTGGACTATAGAAAGTACACCTGGACTATAGAAAGTACACCTGGACTATAGAAAGTACACCTGGACTATAGAAAGTACACCTGGACTATAGAAAGTACACCTGGACTATAGAAAGTACACCTGGACTATAGAAAGTACACCTGGACTATAGAAAGTACACCTGGACTATAGAAAGTACACCTGGACTATAGAAAGTACACCTGGACTATAGAAAGTACACCTGGACTATAGAAAGTACACCTGGACTATAGAAAGTACACCTGGACTATAGAAAGTACACCTGGACTATAGAAAGTACACCTGGACTATAGAAAGTACACCTGGACTATAGAAAGTACACCTGGACTATAGAAAGTACACCTGGACTATAGAAAGTACACCTGGACTATAGAAAGTACACCTGGACTATAGAAAGTACACCTGGACTATAGAAAGTACACCTGGACTATAGAAAGTACACCTGGACTATAGAAAGTACACCTGGACTATAGAAAGTACACCTGGACTATAGAAAGTACACCTGGACTATAGAAAGTACACCTGGACTATAGAAAGTACACCTGGACTATAGAAAGTACACCTGGACTATAGAAAGTACACCTGGACTATAGAAAGTACACCTGGACTATAGAAAGTACACCTGGACTATAGAAAGTACACCTGGACTATAGAAAGTACACCTGGACTATAGAAAGTACACCTGGACTATAGAAAGTACACCTGGACTATAGAAAGTACACCTGGACTATAGAAAGTACACCTGGACTATAGAAAGTACACCTGGACTATAGAAAGTACACCTGGACTATAGAAAGTACACCTGGACTATAGAAAGTACACCTGGAATATAGAAAGTACACCTGGAATATAGAAAGTACACCTGGAATATAGAAAGTACACCTGGAATATAGAAAGTACACCTGGAATATAGAAAGTACACCTGGAATATAGAAAGTACACCTGGAATATAGAAAGTACACCTGGAATATAGAAAGTACACCTGGAATATAGAAAGTACACCTGGAATATAGAAAGTACACCTGGAATATAGAAAGTACACCTGGAATATAGAAAGTACACCTGGAATATAGAAAGTACACCTGGAATATAGAAAGTACACCTGGACTATAGAAAGTACACCTGGACTATAGAAAGTACACCTGGACTATAGAAAGTACACCTGGACTATAGAAAGTACACCTGGACTATAGAAAGTACACCTGGACTATAGAAAGTACACCTGGACTATAGAAAGTACACCTGGACTATAGAAAGTACACCTGGACTATAGAAAGTACACCTGGACTATAGAAAGTACACCTGGACTATAGAAAGTACACCTGGACTATAGAAAGTACACCTGGACTATAGAAAGTACACCTGGACTATAGAAAGTACACCTGGACTATAGAAAGTACACCTGGACTATAGAAAGTACACCTGGACTATAGAAAGTACACCTGGACTATAGAAAGTACACCTGGACTATAGAAAGTACACCTGGACTATAGAAAGTACACCTGGACTATAGAAAGTACACCTGGACTATAGAAAGTACACCTGGACTATAGAAAGTACACCTGGACTATAGAAAGTACACCTGGACTATAGAAAGTACACCTGGACTATAGAAAGTACACCTGGACTATAGAAAGTACACCTGGACTATAGAAAGTACACCTGGACTATAGAAAGTACACCTGGACTATAGAAAGTACACCTGGACTATAGAAAGTACACCTGGACTATAGAAAATACACCTGGAATATAGAAAATACACCTGGAATATAGAAAGTACACCTGGAATATAGAAAGTACACCCGGACCGGTCATTCTGTGTCTGTTTCTACTTCCTGTCCTGTCAGACCCAGCTGTTCGAAGCAGATGTTCACTCGTCCTGAGCTGGTTCTGCTGGAGGTTTCTTCCTGTTAAATGGAGTTTTTTCTTTCCACTGTCTCCTTTGTTCTTGCTCAGGACATGAGACTGTGATAAAGTGAAGATTCAACAAAATCTGTTGCTTCCTCTGAGAGAGAACTTTTACCAACTGTCTTTTATAAAGTCTGAATGTGTCTGATCAGTGTCCTGAGACGACTTCTGTTGGAACTTGGAGCTACAGAAATAAACTGAATTGAAATGAATTGTGTGTGTGTGTGTGCGTGTGTGTACCTGAGCTCTCCCGGCTCGCTGCAGGTTGAGTGTCGGTGGTTGGAAGACAGGGAGGATGAGGACGACACAGGGAGGGAGTTGGAGGACAGGATGGAGGCTTGTGATGAAGACAGGCTGGAGGAAGATGAGGATTTGAGGGTGGAGTCCAGTGCCCTGGACAGGAGCAGAGATGATGGCATGCACAGCCATGTCTCCAGGTCTGAGAACTTGGAGTAACTCAACATCTCCAGGACACTGCAAGAGGACAGAAGGACAAAACAACAGGATGTTCAAATGTCCATCACAAAGACAGCGGGAGTAGACAGTAGTACATTTTTCAAATAACCATTAGAAGGACAAGACAGCAAGTAGAGTATAAATGATGATCATGAGGACAGAGGTACCTGTCCTCTCCCACTCCTGAGATCTCATCCTTTTCATCTGCAGTCTGGAAGACGCAGGACGTCCTTGAGTCTTGTGCCGACAGCAGAAAACAGGAGTTTTCAGAACCTACAGACATCTTCAGCCATATCTGAGGACAATAAGGGACAGGGACATAAACGTTGACTCAACAGGACAGAGACATGGACAGATCAGCTAAAAGGTTTCAATCCTGGTGTAAATTCAATAGGCTGTATTCCTCAGGCTCATGTCTCAGTAATTTAAGCAACAAAAAACAAGTATTATATTCTGTTTTACCAATAATTTTCTTTTAAACTTTGAAACAGTGACAACTTTTTTCATAAATAAAACTGATTCATCTAAAAACCTTCATCTCACCATCACTGAACAGAAAACTATTGCTGGTGAGACACACTAACTGCTCAAGTAATGAAATTAGCCTCCGCTAGCCTGTATGGAATTTAGCTTCTTTAAACTAGCTTTGGTTAGCCTGTATGGAAACCTTGGCTGAATGCAGAGGTTCGCACCCTGCTGGCAGCCAGGAGCACTGCCTTCAAGTCTGGAAACTCAGAGGAGCTGGAAGTGGGAAGGACTAGGATGGAGCTGGTTGCTGGCATTAAGAGGGCCAAGGCCACATATGCACAGAGGATTGAGGGTCAGTTCACCTCACAAGACCCACGGAGCATGTGGAGAGGCATTAAGTGCATAACTGGTTATAAAGGCAGGAGTGAACAATGCCACAAAGACCCATCTCTGCCTGATGTCCTCAACAAGTTGTACGCACACTCTGAAGATCCAAACAGACCATCCAGCACCAGACACACCTCACCACCGGATGAAGAGCATCTCAGCGTGACCGCAGCAGAAGTAAGGAGTACTTTCAGGAGGATCAACCCTCACAAAGCAACCGGCCCAGATAACATCAAAGTGTTAAAAGAATGTGCGGATCAGCTCTGCGAGGTGCTGGCTGACATCTTTAACACCTCACTTGCCCTGGAAACAGTCCCCATCTGCCTGAAGACCACCACCATCATCCCAGTCCCAAAAAGCTCCACAGTGACTGGTCTGAATGACTATCGGCCAGTGGCCCTCACGCTGATAGTCGCTAAATGCTTCAATAAACTGGTCATGACCCACATCAAAACATCCATCAACATCAACGAGGACCCTTATCAGTATGCATACTGCGAGAACCGATCAACAGAAGACGCCATCTCCTCTGTGGTCCACACCGCTTTGATTTGATTTGATGTTTATTCATTCATTTTAAAAGAACAATACAAAACAGTTTCATCAGATACAAGAATACAAGTAGGATAAAATGAAAGGAGCAGAAAGAAGATGAAATCTTATTATATCTGCCCCTTATTTATTTCACAGTTTGTTCAACCAATGATAACCTTCAAACTACATCACAAAATGAATAATTCTACTTAATTTTTCTAACTGTAATACACTGCTCTCACCCACCTGGATCAGAAGGACTCATACGTGCGTCTGCTCTTTGTGGACTTCACATCTGCTTCAACACCATGATCCCCCAAACTCTGATAGACAAACTATCTACACTTGGACTAAGCCCCTCTATTTGTAACTGGGTACTAGACTTCTTAACAGACAGACCACAGTCCGTGAAGATCCACAACTTCTCCTCCTCCACCATAACCCTCAGCACTGGCTCTCCTCAAGGATGTGTGCTGAGCCCCCTTCTGTTCACTCTGCTCACATATGATTGTACAGCCACACTTCCAGGCTGTCATATTGTTAAGTTTGCAGATGATACAGCGGTGGTGGGATGCATCACAAACAATGATGAGTCCAGCTACAGACAGGAGGTGGAACACCTGGAGAGCTGGTGCAAAGAGAATAACCTTCACATGAATGTGAAGAAGACAAAGGAGATGATTGTGGACTTCAGAAGGAACAAACACACCCACACCCCACTGAACATAAGTGGATCTGCAGTGGAAGTGGTCTCCAGCTACAAATACTTGGGTGTACACATGAATGATAACCTCAGCTGGAGCAACAACACCACCAGCCTGATCAAGAAAGGTCATCAGAGACTCTACTTCCTCAGACGGCTGAGACGAGCTGGTCTGAGCAGCCCAGTCCTCACCTCCTTCTACAGGTGTGCAGTGGAGAGCATCCTGTGCTCCAGCATCAACGTGTGGCATGGAGGCTGCACAGTTGAAGAGAGGAAAGCTCTACAGAGAGTGGTGAAGGCTGCACAGAAGATGTTGGAGTCAGTCTCCCCACCATCACAGACATTTACACCTCCAGATGCAGGAAAAGAGCCACCTGCATCATGAAAGACCTCACTCACCCAGCACACACACTTTTTGCCCCACTCCCCTCAGGACGGAGGTTGAGGAGCATCAAATGTAGAACCACTAGACTGAGGAACAGCTTCTACCCTGAGGCTGTTAGACTCATGAATAAATAACCAGAATAATCACTGTGAAATATCACATCATGTTGCTGCTGATCTGTTTCATGTTGCTGCTGATCTGTTTCATGTTGCTGCTGATCTGTTTCATGTTGCTGCTGATCTGTTTCATGTTGCTGCTGATCTGTTTCATGTTGCTGCTGATCTGTTTCATGTTGCTGCTGATCTGTTTCATGTTGCTGCTGATCTGTTTCATGTTGCTGCTGATCTGTTTCATGTTGCTGCTGATCTGTTTCATGTTGCTGCTGATCTGTTTCATGTTGCTGCTGATCTGTTTCATGTTGTTGCTGATCTGTTTCATGTTGCTGCTGATCTGTTTCATGTTGCTGCTGATCTGTTTCATGTTGCTGCTGATCTGTTTCATGTTGCTGCTGATCTGTTTCATGTTGCTGCTGATCTGTTTCATGTTGCTGCTGATCTGTTTCATGTTGCTGCTGATCTGTTTCATGTTGCTGCTGATCTGTTTCATGTTGCTGCTGATCTGTTTCATGTTGCTGCTGATCTGTTTCATGTTGCTGCTGATCTGTTTCATGTTGCTGCTGATCTGTTTCATGTTGCTGCTGATCTGTTTCATGTTGCTGCTGATCTGTTTCATGTTGCTGCTGATCTGTTTCATGTTGCTGCTGATCTGTTTCATGTTGCTGCTGATCTGTTTCATGTTGCTGCTGATCTGTTTCATGTTGCTGCTGATCTGTTTCATGTTGCTGCTGATCTGTTTCATGTTGCTGCTGATCTGTTTCATGTTGCTGCTGATCTGTTTCATGTTGCTGCTGATCTGTTTCATGTTGCTGTTGATCTGTTTCATGTTGCTGCTGATCTGTTTCATGTTGCTGCTGATCTGTTTCATGTTGCTGCTGATCTGTTTCATGTTGCTGTTTGATCTGTTTCATGTTGCTGCTGATCTGTTTCATGTTGCTGCTGATCTGTTTCATGTTGCTGCTGATCTGTTTCATGTTGCTGCTGATCTGTTTCATGTTGCTGTTGATCTGTTTCATGTTGCTGCTGATCTGTTTCATGTTGCTGCTGATCTGTTTCATGTTGCTGCTGATCTGTTTCATGTTGCTGCTGATCTGTTTCATGTTGCTGTTGATCTGTTTCATGTTGCTGCTGATCTGTTTCATGTTGCTGCTGATCTGTTTCATGTTGCTGCTGATCTGTTTCATGTTGCTGCTGATCTGTTTCATGTTGCTGCTGATCTGTTTCATGTTGCTGCTGATCTGTTTCATGTTGCTGCTGATCTGTTTCATGTTGCTGCTGATCTGTTTCATGTTGCTGCTGATCTGTTTCATGTTGCTGCTGATCTGTTTCATGTTGCTGCTGATCTGTTTCATGTTGCTGCTGATCTGTTTCATGTTGCTGCTGATCTGTTTCATGTTGCTGCTGATCTGTTTCATGTTGCTGCTGATCTGTTTCATGTTGCTGCTGATCTGTTTCATGTTGCTGCTGATCTGTTTCATGTTGCTGCTGATCTGTTTCATGTTGCTGCTGATCTGTTTCATGTTGCTGCTGATCTGTTTCATGTTGCTGCTGATCTGTTTCATGTTGCTGCTGATCTGTTTCATGTTGCTGCTGATCTGTTTCATGTTGCTGCTGATCTGTTTCATGTTGCTGCTGATCTGTTTCATGTTGCTGCTGATCTGTTTCATGTTGCTGCTGATCTGTTTCATGTTGCTGCTGATCTGTTTCATGTTGCTGCTGATCTGTTTCATGTTGCTGCTGATCTGTTTCATGTTGCTGCTGATCTGTTTCATGTTGCTGCTGATCTGTTTCATGTTGCTGCTGATCTGTTTCATGTTGCTGCTGATCTGTTTCATGTTGCTGCTGATCTGTTTCATGTTGCTGCTGATCTGTTTCATGTTGCTGCTGATCTGTTTCATGTTGCTGCTGATCTGTTTCATGTTGCTGCTGATCTGTTTCATGTTGCTGCTGATCTGTTTCATGTTGCTGCTGATCTGTTTCATGTTGCTGCTGATCTGTTTCATGTTGCTGCTGATCTGTTTCATGTTGCTGTGTTCATTCGTGCTCATCTGCTCACACAGACTCATGTTCGTGCTGCTGTTTGTAATGATGTTTTTCTGTGATATTAGGGCTTAGTGTATTTTTAGTTGACGTTTTTCTTAGTTCATATCCTAGATGTTGTTACTGTTTTTCTTTTACATTTTATTGTTGGATGTAACTGGGAGTACATAATCTCGTTTCATCACATGTATCACATGTGGTGCGAATGACAATAAAGACTCTCTGACTCTGATGAAGTTTAGATTGCATAATTTAGCTTGTATGGAATTTAGCTTCTTTAAATTAGCTTCAGTTAGCCCGTATTGGAATTTAGCTCGTTTGAATTAAGCTCAGTTAGCATGTATGAAGTTTAAAGGTTCAGTATGCAGTTTCTGTAGAACTGCAGCAGTTAGAAATATTTTCAACAGGCAAAGCATTCTGATCCCTCCCCCTCAGAGCCATATGTGGCTCTGCCCCCTTGTGGTCTGTTGAATTTCAAATTCAAGCTCTGTTTTTATTGGCTGATTCAAATTCAAGCTCTGTTTTTATTGGCTGGTTACAAACTCTGTTTTTATTGGCTGGAAAATGGCGGGTCACCTTTTCTTTTTAGAAATGCTTATTTACCACCTGGAGAAGCAAGGGGACAATATTTTTTTTTATTTTTTTTCAGAGATTACCTGGCTAACATCAGTCTGTCAGGAGGTAGTGACAGAGTGAAGAAATATGTTCATAAAAAAAGCTACATACTGAAGCTTTAACTAGCATCAATTAGCCTTTATGGAGTGTACCTTGTTCAACTTCGCATCAGTTAGCCCATATGGCGTTCAGCTTGTTTGAATAAACCTCAGATAACCTGTATAATTTAACTTATTTGAATACTCCGGTTTCCTCCCACAGACCAAAAAACATGTATGTTAGGCTGATTGGTAACTCTAAATTGTCCCTTTGAGTGAGAGAGTGAATGGTTGTTTGTCTCGTTTGTCTCTATATGTGTCCCTGTGATGGACTGGAGACATGTCCAGGGCGTCCCCGCCCCTCGCACTGTGATTACTGGACATGGGCACCAGCGACCCCTGTGACCCAAAATGGAAGAAACGGGTAAAGATAATGGATGGATGGATGGATAAGCCAGCCTGTATTAGCTTGTTTAAATTAGCATCAATTATTCTGTATGGAGTTGTTTGAATTAGCATTAGCTTGGTGAAATTAGCATCAGTTAGCTTGTGAAGATGTAAACTGTTGCCATGGTAACACAGGATTAATGCTGAGGAGTGACTCTGTTGTATTTAGCGGGGTTTTAAAAGTTAAAATAAGTTATTTCAAGACGGGTTTTAACAGAAACCACCTTCCTGAACACTAAAGTCCATTAATTCGAACACTGACTCCGGTTTTAAAGGTTTTGTGCGTAGCGGCCACAAGTGGCAGCTGTTGTTCAGGTAAAGAGTGAAACACCTGGTGAGACAAACTCCACACTACACCTGTGAGGAAGAAGAGTTAGTTAAACCCACAACGGCTCGGTTCGGTTCGGAGCGTCCTGCAGTCAGCGGGTCCTCAGCTCCACAGCTGATGAAAACTTTACAGTGTTTCTCCTCCTTCTCCGGAACAAACTGGACCTTCTTCTTCTCCTTCCTCTTCCTCTTCTTCTTCTTCTTCTTCTTCTCCTCCTGGTTTTTACAGAACACGACCATCGGTTCGGGCCCGGCTCCAGCACGGACACGACTCTTTGTCCTGGTCCATGTCAAACATCTAAATACAGGCGTCTCGCATTTCACTGCGGTGAGCCCAGAGAGAGTCCACATCTGGAGGCCGAGCCCCGGTTCTGATTGGACCAGCTGCAGGGAGGCGGGGCCAGAGGGTTCCTCTGATCCTGATGACAGAAGAAGAGGAGGAGCAGGGGCGATTGTAGAATCCGACCATCAGGGGGCTCAGTCCCCTCATGGCTCTTGGTTTGAACACGTGGTGGCAACTGGACATTTGTACAGTGTGTCTGTGTGGGGGGGCACACTGAGGGGGGCCTCCCCATAACATTTGAATGAAGTAGATGCCATTTCCTTAGTTCTGGTGTATTTTTATGAATTGTTTTGGACTTTCATCCTAAAAAAAATCTGCTGTCCCTTTAAGACTGACAGAAATGACAAGAAACAGGAAGTGAAGTAAACAGAAGTGATAGAAGCCCAAAAAAAACAGCAAGAACATCAATTCACTTCAATTCAGTTTAATTCAATTCAGTTTACTGTATTTATAAATCTCCAAGTCACAACAGATCTCACTTGTAAACGAGTCTTTGAGGCTTAATGTGACTTATCTGCTTAATAAAGGTTGAATGAATCTCAGGGCACTGAACAGAAACATTTATACTGAATATAAAATAATACTTTAACAGAAACATTCATGTATAAAATAATAATTTAACAGAAACATTCATATATAAAATAATAATTTAACAGAAACATTCATATATAAAATAATAATTTAACAGAAACATTCATATATAAAATAATAATTTAACAGAAACATTCATATATAAAATAATAATTTAACAGAAACATTCATATATAAAATAATAATTTAACAGAAACATTCATATATAAAATAATAATTTAACAGAAACATTCATATATAAAATAATAATTTAACAGAAACATTCATGTATAAAATAATAATTTAACAGAAACATTCATATATAAAATAATAATTTAACAGAAACATTCATATATAAAATAAATGATAATGTACAAAATATAAAAAAATGAAAGGTAGCAGAAAGAAGAATAAATCTTATTATATCTGCCCCTTACTTCCAACAATCAGATTAAACAATAATAATCAACCATGTAAACAATAATAATCTTCAACCAACTTTTTCCAACAATCAGATTAAACAATAATAATCTTCAACCAACAGTACAAAATGACTAACTCTTTCTAATTTTCTAACTAATACAATACACATTACGCTATTTCATTTTTTTTAACACATTCGTTTTGATCATTTTCTTAAATGTAAACATTGACTTGGCATTTTTAACTACATTCTCCAAGCCATTCCATAATCTAATTCCCTGGATTGAGGTAGAACGTCCCTTCAAACTAGTTCTGAATTGTGGTTTTACAAACATCTCTGTCCCCTTAAGATTATAACAACTTTGTCTTTTAACAAAATGCATTTGGATATTTAAAGGTAATGCATTATTTTGAGCCCTATACATAACTGATAAAATATTATAGTCTACCAAATCATGGAACTTCAATAACTTTAGTTGATAAAATAATGTACTTGATGGATGACTGTAATGTTTTCTAGTGATAATTCTGGGGCGGCCGTGGTGTAGTGGTAATGGCAGTCGACCCCTGATCGGAAGGTTGGAAGTTCGAATCCCGCATCCGCCCACCATGTGTCGTTGTGTCCCTGGGCAAGACACTTAACCCAGAGTTGCTCCCGGTAGGTCTGGATGGCGCCTTGCAAGGCAGGCTACCACTACCGGTGTATGAATGTCTGAATGAATGGGTGGATGGCTGGTATTGTAAAGCGCTTTGGGGCTCCTCACAGGGGGCTGGAAAGCGCTATATAAATAAGCTCCATTTACCATTTACCATAATTCTTACAGCTCTTTTCTGTAATACAAAAATAGGCTTTGTGATTGTTTTACACGCTTTCCCCCAAACATCAATACAATAGATTAAGTGTGGAACAATGATTGTGTTATACAACAAATACAGAGCTTTATCATTCAATAGGTCTCTGACTTTGTACAGTACTGCAATCGATTTAGCTATTTTTATTCTTACAGAATTTATGTGTTGTTTCCATGTCATTAAGTTTTAAATCACTTCTTGGTCTGCTGCCCTCATACATCTCCTCCTACATGTCTTTGCGTGAGTGCAGCTACAGTGTGCGCTCTCAGGACATGATTACCTGCAGTGTTCCGTCAGTGAGGACTGAACTTGGAAAAAGGGCCTTCTCCTACTCTGCTCCTGCTTCATGGAATATCTTACAAAAAGATCTGAAGCTCTCGACCTTGACTTCTCTAAATGGTTTTCAGAATCTGTTGGAATCCTGGCAAAAACCAATGCAGATTTGTTCCTGTCTTTGATTTTATACGTCTACCTTATAATGTTTTGCTAGTTTTTTGATACTTTGTTAAAAAAAAAAAAAAAAATTCTTTTGTTTTTCTCTCTTTTGTTTTCTATTGTTTATTGTTTGTTTGTTTATTGTTTAAGGAAATTCTATCACTGCTGTTCATTGTTCTTTAGTTTTAGCAGGTCGCTTTCGTAAATGAGCCCATGAGGTTCAAAAGATTTACCTGACTAAATAAAGGTTGAATGAATGAATGAATGAATGTCAGTTTGTCATCAATGATAACACCCAAAAACTTCACCTCACTCACTCTACAAATCTCAACATCCTCAATTTTGAGTGGAACATCAACAGTTTTCTTTTTATTACTGAATATCATGTAATTAGTTTTTTCTAGATTTAATGATAATTTATTTATTTTAAACCAAGTTTGTATCTTGACAAATTCTGTCTTTATCAATTCCAACATTTGTTCTATATCTTCACCTAAACAGAAAAAAGTGGTATCATCAGCAAAAAGTACACATTTAAGGAGTCCTGACACATTTACCAAGTCATTCACATATAAAATAAAAAGCTTTGGTCCAAGTACAGAGCCTTGGGGAACTCCACATGTGATATTACAGAGGTCAGATCTTACATCATTTATTTGTACAAATTGTTTCCTATCTTTTAAGTAGCTAGATACCCACTGTAATGCTGGTCCTCTAATACCATATTTGTTCAGTTTTTCAAGGAGAATGGTGTGATCAATAGTATCGAATGCTTTTTTTAAATCAACAAAAATACTGATACAATATTGTTTTTGATCGACAGCAGTAGTTATTTGTTCCATTAATTCCATGAGAGCCATTGATGTAGAGTTTTTTGCTCTAAACCCATACTGACTGTTGCTTAGAATATTTTGTTTATCTATAAATTGATCTAGTCTGTTCACAAATAGTTTTTCAAGAATTTTTGAAAACTGTGGTAACAAGGATATAGGTCTATAATTGTTGAACACACATTTATCACCATTTTTAAAAAGAGGAACTACCTTAGCTACTTTCATATTATCTGGAAATATTCCTGTTGAAAATGATAAATTACATATGTATGTAAACGGCTCAATAACATGGCTCATTATGTCCTTTACAAACATCATATCCATGTCCACCCAGTCTTTTAAATAATAATTTTCTATAGAAAATTAACATTCATATATGAATAATAATTTAACAGAAACATTCATGTATAAAATAATAATTTAACAGAAACATTCATATATAAAAATAATAATTTAACATTATTTATGTGAGGAGCAGCTTTGAGTTTAACTCCATCACAGAACTCTCATCTTGAACAAGCATGAAGGCGACAGTGGAAAGGAAAAACTCCCTCATGAAGAAGAAACCTTTAGCAGAACCAGGCTCAGGACAAGCGTCATCTGCTTTGACCGGCTGGGTTTGGTAGGAACAGATACACAATGGAAGGTCAAGAATCACATGTTAAGATAGAAATAATATCAAATATAAAAACTATTCAATTTTAACAATTGGATTGGACAAGAATCCAAGATGGCTGCTGGTTGTAGATGTGGTTTTGTTGGGCTCCACATTCCAGCCAGCTTTACATCTAGTTTTAATGTGATTTTGGTATATCTGTCATTATATCTCCTGGATATTTTTTCTACATTTGGCTCTGTTATGGTGGGTGTTCTTCAACACCTTTGGACATTGCAGCTGTTTCACCAGGAAGACCAAACGATCATCAGGAGACACAAAGGCCAAAAACAAAGAAAGGGCGTGGTGGTTGTTTGTTTGCTGTGTTTTTGGTTACTGCTCACCCCGTTCAGGCAAAGTCAGAGCCAAATGACCACAGCAAAAACTTCTCTACAAACGGACAATGAACTTCATTTTTTTGGACATGGTTATTTAGTACTTTTCTCTAACCTTTGGCAAAATGGCAACAGAGTCGATCCACCAGTCCAGCTCAGCCATCACAAGGTAAATACCAAGGTTCACCTGCGGAACATCTTAATGGTTTTGCTTCTGTTGAGTGGGGACGTACACCTTAACCCAGGTCCAACCATCCAGCTTAATGGTGGAGCCACGACTCTCAGGAATCCCCCAATTGCAACTGACACCTGCGTCATTGGGAACACCCAGGGGCGGCATTGGTGTAGTGGTAATGGCAGTCGTCTCCCGATCGGAAAGTTGGCGGTTCGACTCCCGGGACCCGCACCATGTGTCGTTGTGTCCTTGGGCAAGACACTTAACCCTGAGTTGCTCCCGGTAGGACTGGAAAGCACCTTGCATGGTAGTCTGCCGCCACCGGTTTATGAATGTGTGTAGCATTCAATATATGTGTAGCACTTTGAGATTTTCAGTAATGAAAAGTGCGTTATAAATTGAATTAATTATTATTATTATTATTATTACCTGCAGCGTTCCCTCAGTGTGGAC